>SMSQ01019726.1:0-18795 GCA_019453375.1 Ctenoplectra terminalis | reverse complement strand
AAAAAAAAAAAAAAAAAAAAAAAAAAGGCGACCAGCGACCGTCGACGAGTGCGGTATCTTTAATGGCGAGTAGTCATTCGGAAATTTTGCTATCCACCGCACGAATAATTATGTTAGATAAAAATAATAAAGAGCAACAGTGTCGCGTGTTACTAGACCCGGGATCACAATTCAATTTTATTAACGAGCGGCTGGCAAAATCCTTGAATTTGAAACTGCATTCAATCAATATGCCAGTTTCAGGACTAGCCGAGCAACATAATAACATCAAATACTGCGTTAAGACAAAACTAAAATCAAGATGTACAGGTGTTCTTAGTATTACCTACGATTACCGGGCAATTACCTTCGAGCCAGTAGAGAGAACAAGGGTTACGATTCCGAGAAACGTAAAGCTCGCCGATCCGGAATTCTTCAAACCAGCGCGAATAGACGCGCTGTTAGGAGAATATTTGTTTTACAAACTGTTATGCGTAGGTCAAATTAGATTAGATAATGGTAGAAGCGTGCTTCAAAAAACCCGATTAGGATGGGTAGTATCCGGAGAAATACAGTGTACGCCGGGCCAAAGGAAAATCACGAAATGTTATCGTGCGAATCGCTTGTTAAGCGAGCAGGTAGCAAAATTTTGGAAATGGGAAGAGTGTCCGACTCAACGGCACCTGTCCCCAGAAGAATCCCAGTGCGAGCAGCACTACAAGGCTTGCACCGCACGCGACCGCGAAGGACGTTACATTGTTCGATTGCCGGTCAATGAACGGGCAGGTAGAATAGGAAGCTCCTACGAAGGGGCGCTTAAAAGATTTTATACGTTGGAACGTAGGTTGGACAGACAAAGGGAATTAAGCCTACAGTATCGGGAATTCGTGAAAGAATATTTACAGTTAGGACATATGTCACCCGCAAAGGAGGACTGTAGAGAGGAAGGATTTTATTTGCCACATCATGCGGTAATAAAAACCACTAGTAATACTACTAAGCTACGCGTAGTATTTGATGGCTCAGCTAAATCCACCAGTGGACTATCGCTCAATGATGCCCTGCTGGTTGGACCAACCATTCAAGACGATATTTTTCAGTTAATTATTCGATTTAGAACGCACAATTACGTGATCACCGCAGACATTGAAAAGATGTTTAGACAGATTAGAGTTCATACGGAAGACACGAAGTGGCAGAAAATTCTCTGGCGTGATAATAAGCACGAGCCAGTGCAAACGTTCAGGCTAAACACGGTGACGTACGGCACCGCGTCGGCACCCTTTCTCGCGGTCCGTACCCTCAAGCAGTTGGCCATAGATGAAGGGCATGCATTTCCACTTGCGGCGGCGGCGCTGCAAAATGATTTTTATATGGATGATTTGTTAACCGGGGCTAGTACAATCTCACAAGCAACAAGGCTTGGAGACGAACTAATTAAATTGCTTAGATTGGGTGGTTTCAATTTAAGACAGTGGGCTTCCAATGAGCCAGACTTAATTGAAATTACCAATGATTCGTGCACGTCGGATACCATTCATTTAAATGCGTCAGAAACCAAAAAAACGTTAGGTATTTGCTGGGACTCGAAGCATGATGTGATCTCATACGCGATCAATGCGGATGCAGATAAACACCGGGTTACAAAACGGAATATATTGTAGGAATTTTAATGTTTACAGGATAATTTATTGATTAAATATATAATAGTTTATTGAATTATAAATTACACTCGCGACCGACTGTTTTACTCTCGCTGCACTCCGTCCTCTGCCTTCTCGTAACACTCGTCCAAAACTCTTTTTCGCCCCTAACATTCACGCCCTTTTATTTTCACTCTCAGTCGCTCTATCTTTCTTACACACAAGCATCCCTTTTCTCTCGCACCCGAATCCTTGCATCCATAGTCCGAACCCACGCAGTCACGTACTCATTTTCAAAATCGCTTCATTCACACGGTTCAATCGCTTGGTTCCAAACATTCTTTCCTCGCATCCCTTCAACCACTTGAAATCATTTTGTCCTCAGTCACACTTTCCCTAAACATCCTGACGCCGTCCCGTCGCGACGAGACGACCACACGCACTTGAACAACTAGCATTCTAGGCCCAAACACTTTTCATTCGCACCTCTTTCCATTTAGCCTAAACATTCGCTCGTCTCACACATTCTTTATTTCTAACACCCTACAATATTATCAAAAATCGCGAAATTGTTTGATCCGTTAGGATTGCTTGGTCCAGTAGTGATAACTGCAAAATTTATACTGCAGGAGTTATGGAAGTCTCAATTGGATTGGGATGAATCCGTCCCGCAAAATATATATACCGCGTGGACGAAATATTTAGCAGATTTGTCAATACTTCAAGGTTTCAAGATTCCGCGCAAAATAATATCATTCGATGCTGCGGAAATACAAGTGCATAGGTTTTCAGACGCAAGTGAAAAGGGTTATGGTGCATGCATTTACCTCCGATCAATGGACCAAGGAGGAAAGGTTACAACAAACCTTATTTGCGCGAAGTCACGAGTGGCCCCTTTAAAATCGTTAACATTGCCGCGACTAGAATTGTGTGCCGCGGTATTATTAATCAGGTTGTACATTAACACAATAGAGAATTTAAGGTTAAAGATTAAGGAAACCCGATTTTGGACCGATTCTACAATCGTGTTGCACTGGCTTAATTCCTCTCCGCATACGCTAAAGACATTTGTCGCCAATCGTGTAGCCGAAATTCAATCTCATACTCAGGCCAGTCAGTGGTTTCACGTTATTTCAAACGACAATCCGGCGGATTACTTGTCGCGCGGACAAGCTCCTAAGGAATTTATTAAAAACCAAACGTGGTTATATGGCCCCTATTGGTTATTTCAACCGCAAACGTGCTGGCCAAAAACTTCACTGCCAGGTATACCAATACGGAGCAACGGGTTAACGTAGCCCTACCGGCAGCAATTATATTAGAGACTTCTGATATATTTGACAAATATTCTTCGTTTCTTAGATTGCAACGTATAATAGCTTATTGCTTTCGATTTCAAAACCTGGCGGCTAAGAGAAGCACCGAAAGAGGAGAGCTATCTGCTCAGGAGTTGCAACAAGCACATGATGCAATCATTAAGCGGGTTCAAGCTCAGGCGTTTCCGGCTGAGTTTGACAAATTACGAACGGGTGAAATAATATCAAAATCTAGCAAGCTCATGAATTTAAACCCCTTTTTAGATCAATACAATATTATTCGGGTAGGAGGGCGATTACAAAATTCGGCGATACCATATGCGCACAAGAATCCAATACTTTTGCCAAAATCGCATCCGGTCACGTCTCTCATCATCTTACAAGAGCATGCGCGAAATCTTCATGCGGGTGTACAAGGTACCCTAAGTGCCGTGAGGCAGATTTATTGGCCGTTAGACGGAAAAAACACCACGCGCTTCCTGCTGCGTAAATGCATCCGCTGCTTGAGAGCGACGCCACCTAAGCCGACGGACTATCTGATGGGCGACTTGCCGCGAGACCGAGTGTCCAAGGGTAGGCCATTTTTAACTGTAGGTATAGACTATTGTGGCCCATTGTTCGTAAAGGAAAAACGATTCAGAAATCAGAAACGCTTAAAGGTTTATGTAGCAGTGTTCGTGTGCTTCGTTACCAAGGCCGTGCACTTGGAGTTAGTTAGTGACCCCACTACGGAGGCATTTTTACAAAGTTTGAAAAGGTTTTTCGCAAGACGGGGTAGAGCTAAGACTACATATAGTGACAATGGGACAAACTTCGTAGGTGCAAACAATGAAATAACCGAACTGGTACAATCACTGCAATCGGATGAGCATAATCGCATAGTCACGCGTTTTTTAGCAGATCAGTCCATATCGTGGCACTTTTCTCCTCCAAATTCTCCTCACTTCGGTGGTTTGTGGGAAACCGGGGTGAAATCATTTAAGCATCACTTAATAAGAACAGTAGGAGATACTCTTTTAACCTACGAACAGCTCAACACTTATGTAATAGAAATTGAAGGCATCTTGAACTCAAGGCCATTAACACCATTGTCCACAGATCCTAACGACCTGCAAGCCCTTACTCCTCGTCGTAAACAAATAGACTCCATTGTCATTAATTTAACATTGGAGGTGCAACGCCAGTAAGTTCGTGAGATTTACGGTTGCACACGTACAGGAGGTTGATCAACAATCTTTTGTACGCTCGAAACAGTATCGAAAAATTTTAGTCGATCAACTCGTAGGAGGTTTTCGTCAGGATAGAACAAGAGTTTCCACATCAATTACTGAAATCAGATTAAACGGATAGCTGCACATAATAAGGAAAGGTCCAAAGAGGGACTGTGTTCTGTGCTCTACAAGAAAACAACTGGATGGCAGACGTCAAACAAATGATTACTGCGACACTTGCCCAAGTAAACCCAGAATACAGATGGGAAATTGTTTCCAAAGATATCACACCATGGTGAATTACAGAATTTAAAATTTATCTTTCATTTACAAGAAGAAAGTACATATGTATAAAATAAGTAAAATCAAAAACATTCACAGGCATGTGTAATTCTTCTCACTTAAAATAAGACACCTTCTTCTCACTCGTAATCGCACGTGTAATTCTTTTCACTCGGAAATGTGTCGGAGTTACTGGTAGGCAGTGGTACAACCTTCTACGACCTCGGTGAGCGGAACTCGCCAGGGATGCCACCACCTTGTCGTGGTGTAGGAGCTTAAGTAGCCGTCGTGATACTCAGGGCTATGCCGGCGAGAGCGTATGCTCCTGGCAGGGTCACCCTAGCCGGACAGGCCTGAGTTGAACGGTGAAAACTAAGAGCGGCACAGTACCGTAAACCTTTGGTCACGTTTCGCAGGAGCGGGGGCCTTGCCTTAACCGGCCGGCCCGCGAGGATGATAACCTCTATAAAAAGTCCTTAACCTCAAGCTATGGTGCGCGGCGAAGTGGTACGCCTCGATGGATGCATTGGGCGTGGCTGGTGGGTTCACCACTCCTTAACGACCAACCTCCGTGTACCTGGCGACCCCCGGAGTGTAACAGCTTTACCCGGGCAAGGCAGCTCTGCCCGGGCGGTCATACATTCCGACCATACTCGTGGAAACAGAATGGCGAACTTAAACAAATCTAATATAAAAAGCATGACAAAGGAGGGTGGGAAAAGAATGGCAGGTGGCACGAAGATCCCCTGGTCGAAGCGGAGATTCGTCACAGCTCGGAGGTCCGCCCGAAGAAGGCAATCACGGACGGACTGATCCTAGAGATCTTGCCTGATGCGGCAGGCAAAAGTCTGAGGCCGTTGGGGCCAAAATGACCGAGGCATTGGAGAGGACTGGCACCCGGGTCGCTCGGCCCACGAAGTTCGCCTAGATCAGAATTCGTGGGTTGGGCGACTCGGTCCGCTCCACCGAAATCGCGGCAGTAGTAGCGGCTGCGGTAGTTTGCCCGCCTTCCGTAGCACGGGTAGGGGAAATTAAATTTCCCCCCTCCCCCCTAAAGGACTAGGCATTGCGTGGGTGCGCTGCCCCCTAACGGCGAATACTTCACCGCTAGGTGGCGCAGATTATGGACGCGTGTTCGCGTCGCTTCGCCTAAAAAGTGCATTTTTGTGAGGGAAATCTCAGAAAAGAATTCCAGGAAGTGATCTAAACTGTGTATCCAGTCCCGCTTTGCAGATGGATATATAAATTGTAGTGCAGTCAATGACTAAAGTGGAAAAATAAGGCGAAAACTGTTGGCGTCGGTTTGCCGCGTGGCGTGCATACGTGCGCGACGTTTTCCCAGACCTTTTTGCGGAAAGAATAAAGCAATACGCCGCTGGAACTTAGAGAAAATTACTACGGCAATTACTGTAAAACGATTAAGTGGTAGTGAAGTGCGAAATAGTGGTGTTAATTGAGCAGAACAGGAGATATTTAGTGAAGTGACGCGCGGTGGCCATCTTGGCTAGACGCCAAGACTACTTAGTAGCCGCCGCGCCGCGCGCGGGCTACTAAGGAACTAAGTGGTCTGTGCTGTGCTCTGATTGGTTGGACGGCACCGCCAATCAGGAGAGTGCGTGAAAACTGTTGAGACGCCGAACACGGCGACCAACCACAATAGCCGACAACTCTAAACTCGTTTCCCTATTGGTAGAGCGGGGACACACGAGTTCCCAAACAGTGTTCGGCNGAAGTGACGCGCGGTGGCCATCTTGGCTAGACGCCAAGACTACTTAGTAGCCGCCGCGCCGCGCGCGGGCTACTAAGGAACTAAGTGGTCTGTGCTGTGCTCTGATTGGTTGGACGGCACCGCCAATCAGGAGAGTGCGTGAAAACTGTTGAGACGCCGAACACGGCGACCAACCACAATAGCCGATAACTCTAAACTCGTTTCCCTATTGGATGAGCGGGGACACACGAGTTCCCAAACAGTGTTCGGTTATTCTGTCGAACTGGAAAGGGGATTTAGAGCCAGTGAATAGCAACAAAACTATGGAGAGGAGTATGGACGAGGTCACGACCGATGTCGAGTTCAGGATTGTCAACCACCGAAGGCAGAGGCAGCAACGCAAGAGGAAAGTAATGACGTCGGGCACTGATTCAGAAAAGTGTGGCAGCCCGCGTTGCTCAGATACGAACGCTGGAACGACAAAGGCCAGAAAGAAGCGAGTGGAACTAATGATAGAGTCTAGGACCAAGGAGTTGGTGCAAGAAGTAGAGATGCTCCCAGAACCGCATGACAGCAGTACTCAGGGACTGAAACAAAGGTCAGAGCGCATACAGAGTAGTCTGCTCACATTTTTAACATATCCGGATAACATGTTCGATCTGGACTCAATTAAATACATAATGGGCAAGTCCATGAAGTCCCATGGACTCCATAGCGGGGCACTAATCACAACTCGCAGCACTTACGACCGAAAATATCGAGCAACGGAAGGTGTTTGAAACCTCAAAGGACAAGCTGAGCCCGCAGCTGCTATCTCAGCGTACACTGACATACGCTGAGCGCGTTGGCGTAAACTCGAGAATTGCGGCCCATTATAACGATTGTACCTACGGACACAAACACCTACGATACCAGCGATAAAACCAAGCAAGCTGTCCAACGGTTAGTGTCTCCTGCTGAGAGCAAACTACAAGTTAAGAATTTCCGTAAAATACAAGGCAACGGCATACTTGTGGAGACAGCTAATAAGGACATCGCAGCCCTCCTGGGAAATGAAAAACTGAAAGCAGCTGGTCTGATCGCTGGAGTACTTGCAAAAAAGAATCCGAGAGTAATAATGTATGAAATGCCAAGAACAGAGAACGACGATTTCACCCTCGCGGCCATCATCGACCGAAACATGGATAGTCAAGCCAAACAAAAAATTAGACAGCAGGTAAAACTGGCGTTCAAAACCGGTAATAAAGAGCGGGACCGTTGCAACTGGATGCTCGACGTCTCCAAGGAGACTCGCGAGCTCCTCGTTATAAAGGAGCGGCTATACGTTGGATGAAACTGCTGCAGTGTAAACGACTACATAGCGGCCACGCGCTGCTACAGATGCCATTCGTTCGGCCATACGGCCAAATACTGCAAGCAGGAGAAAGACACCTGTGGACACTGCGCGGAGCCTGGGCATGTATTTAAGAACTGCCCAAACAAGGAGAAGAATGCCACGTGCCCGAACTGCGAGAAGGTCGGTAAGTCGTATAATCACAGCGTAACGAGTAAAATTTGTCCAACCTATATCTGAGTCATAAACCAGACTCTCTCCCGAACCGACTATGGATATTAAGACCAATAGTAGAAATAGACAGGAAATTAAAATTGCACAACTCAACATGAGAAGATCACAGATAGTAGCCTTAGAGGTTGCCAGACTAATAAGCGAAAAGGACATTGATATAATATTAATGCAAGAGCCATATAATACTAAGGGAAAGTTTATAGGACTAAGGGCTCGCACCTCCCCTGCTACCTCGGCGACTGGGACTCGCCGGGGATGCCGCTACCTTGTCGTGGTGTAGAGGCTTAAGTAGCCGTCGTGATGCTCAGGGCTATACCGCGGGGGCGTAAGCCCCCTTAAGGGTCTTCCTAGCCGGACAGGCCTGAGTTGAACGGTGAAAACTAAGAGCGGCAACACGTACCGTAAACCTGTGGTCATGTTTAGCAGGAACTGGGGGCTTACCTTAATCGGCTGACCCGCGAGGATGACAACCTCACTAAAAAATCCTCAACCCAAGTTATGGTGCGCGGTGAAGAGGTACGCCTTGGTGGATGCATCGGGCGTGGCTGGTGGGCTCACCAGTCGTTAGCGACCAACCTCTGGGTACCTGGCGACCCCTGGAGTGTAATAGCCTTACCCGGGTATGGCGGCTCTGCACGGGTGGACCTTCTTTCCGACCATACTCGTGGGAACGATATGGAAAATCTAAATAAAACAATTACAAAAAACATGGCGAAGGAGGGTGTAAAGAGAATAGTGGGTCGCGCGAGGATCTCCGGGTCGATGCGGAGATCCCTCGTAGGAAGCTCGAGAACAATCGAGCCGGTGCCGGAGGCGATATCTCATCAGGAGATATTGTCGCCCTCTTCCAGCGACTGCGGCAGTCGCTCGCAGGTCGAGCCAAGGAGAAGCGCTAGACTGCGCAGGGCTCCTAGCGCCAGCAGCGTGGCTGGACCCGCAACGAGCGTCGAGAGTAACGACTGGGACAGTGATGCCTCGTTCTTGTCGGTGCAGTCGGTAGGCAGCTTGGCCTCTCGTAAGAGAGGCCAGCCGCTCGACCCGCCTGAGGGATCGCACACAAAACGGCGGCTGTCCTTCGGCACCGATGCCGAACCGATGGCAACCGCAGTGGACGAGCCGTCGCAGGCATACTGCCACAGCTCGAGGGATACGCTTCCTAGTGAAGCTGACCTCGAGCTGTAAATGAGTGCAGCGAGTACGGGAAAGGTCGCCGGCGAGATTTTGGCACATATGCGAGCGGTGGAGCAAGTCTCGATCGCGTCAAAAAATCTGAAAGGCAACTTTGTGGGGTCCCTCAGGCTGGCGGCGGTGACGGCCAAAGCGGCCGCCACAGAGCTGCCCAAACGGTCGTCGTCTGCGGGCGACGCCGTTTGGCTGGAAAAAGAAAACGCCGCCAGGAAGACGGGAAGAGATAACCCACCAAGCGGCAAGACCATTGTCCAAGAGAGATCACGCTCACTGACGGGGCATAGTCGGACGGTTCCGAAACGGGTGGTGGATTCATACACTACTGAGGAGAAGCGACCCCCCACCCTGGCGGACCGCATCGCACGGATGGTCGATAAAAAAACTCTCGGCCTTCCGGCGGGAGCTGCGGTCCCTCAGAGAGGGAAGTTACGAGACTGCGCAGACGGGGTCACCCCGCGTGCAGTCCCGCGGTCGAAGAAGCAGCCGATCGCAGAAAGGGGCCGTGCAGCCATCTGCCCCGCCCGCCAGAGACGGGTCCTGCAGGAGTGGGGGGGGGGGGGCATCGCCCAGCCGTGTCTGAAGTGCTAGACACGGTTCGTAAGGGTGGGGAAATCCCGTCCCACCCTCTTGCAACTAGCCCTGTACGGCCCATGGAATGGGCCAAAGCGGTTGGCCGGAAGGCAAGGAAGGGAGGCGGAATAGTGCCTAACAAGAGCATGGTGCCCGCCAAAAAGCCGGGTGAGCTGAAGGGCCGGAAAAATGCCGCCCCGCAAATCCCCAAAAAGCAGACGGCCAAGCTGGCTCGTCCGCCTCGCACGGCGGCAGTGACGCTCACAGTCCCGCCAGGGGCGAGCGTCACATACGCTGAGGCGATGCGGCGAGCCAGGGAAAAGGTGAGCCTCGCGGAGTTAGAGATCTCCGGAGTCCGCCCCAAGAAAGCCATCACGGGCGGACTTATACTGGAGGTCCCTGGCCCGGAGGGTGCCAGCAAGACCGCAGTCCTGGCGAGCAGGATGAGGGAGGTACTGGAGGGGACGGGCGACCGTGTCGCCTGCCCCACCCAGTCAGCCGAGCTGCAAATACAGGGGCTGGATGAATCCGTCCGCCCCGATGAAGTCGCTGCCGCGGTAACCGCCGTGGCGGACTGCCTGCCTGCCGATGTCCGCGTGGGGGATATTAAGTCCCCCTCCAAGGGGTTCGGCACGGCATGGGTACGTTGCCCCCTAACGGTGGCCCGCGGCTTGGTAACCAAGGGCAGGCTCTGCGTTGGATGGTCGCCGGTGCGGGTAGAAGCACTGCAGGGAAGGCCTCTGCAGTGCTTCAGGTGCCTGAAGCCGGGGCATACCCGGCTCCAGTGCACTAGTGAGATCGGCCGCAGCGGTAGCATCTACCGCTGCGGTGATGCGGAACACCGCGCCGCACAGTGCCCGGCGGAGCCCCGATGCCCGTTGTGCGCGGACCTTGGGCGCCCGGCGAACCACCGCCTAGGGGCCAAGGTCTGCGCACCTAAACCCCCCCGTAATGGCATGGACGTCGCTGCGCCGTGTCCTGGTGAGCCACGTGGGGTGGAACCTCTCGCTGCGCAGTATCATTCCTATGATGCTGAGCAGCGAGGGATCGTGGAACGCAATGGCCTCCTTCTGCGAACAGGTGATGTCGCAGAAGGAGGCAGCGGAAAGGGAACGGGAGCGCGGCTCCCATCCCGGCCCCCGACGTAGGTACGGCGGCGGTCGCGGCAGTCGGCGCCGCCCCCGCCATCAGTCGCAGGTAAGCGACGACTACTTCAGGGGCCGCGACCGTCTTTAACCGGTCGCGGTACGGGTCTGGCGCACCCGAGGTGTCCGAACTCACCGCACCACGTTAGGTGCGGCGTGGTAATCGGCAGGGTTGTGTGGGCGGGATTCCTTCCCACCCTCCTTTAGTGATGCCCTGCCAGCTGCCGGGGCCCCCACCCAGACCGTCATTGCATGCGACCCTACGTGGAGGGCGGCGTCGTGTTGTGGTTGCACGGCGCCGTAGATGCAGAGTAAATTGAGGGGGTCCATGCGCTAATGCGCGGGGGGGGGGGTGGTACCGGAAGTGTTCTTCCAGAGTTCCCGGTGCCCCCACCCCCCCTACAGCGCCGAGGAAGACCATCGTGGAGTTTTTATTGAGTAAAAGTCTCACGCTCCCCCCGGCCTCTCCCCCAGGAGGTCGGGGTGCCTTTCGAAGGTTTTCTCCACGTTATAAAAGAAAAGGCAGTTAGTGTAACACCGCGATCACTCCAACACGATTCTCTCTCATATCCATTATCTTGAAAATAAACCATTGATTGTTATAGTTCCAACCGAGTTTTAACTGATTTAAACTCGAAGCGAGATTTACAACCTCGTAGACTTGTTTCCGTGGTTCAGTCTCATCGACAGATCCGCGTAAAAACAAATAGACAACTAAAGATTAACGCACACCGAGAAAAAAATATTGGGAACACACTATGGAATAGACTCTTCTGCGCAATAAAAATCATCCGTTTCTTCATAGCCTTGTGACGTGTGACGAGAAATGGATACTGTATGACAATCGTCGACGATCAGCACAGTGGTTGGATCATGATGAAAACCCGAAACATTTTCCTAAGCCGAAGATGCACCAGAAGAAGGTTATGGTAACGGTTTGGTGGTCGTCACTGGGAATTATCCACTATAATTTTTTGAAACCGGGCGAAACGATTACGGCAGAAAGGTATTGTCGAGAAATTGACAGCATCCATGAAAAGTTGAAACAATTGAATCCGGCATTGACCAATCGGAAGGGTCCAATCCTTTTGCACGACAATGCTCGCCCACACATCGCACAGTTAACCCTGCAAAAGTTGAACGAATAGGGGTTATGAAACTCTGCCTCATCCACCTTATTCCCCGGACCTATCGCCAACTGACTGTCACCTTTTCAAACATCTCGACCACTACTTGGAAGGGAAGATATTCACAAACCAAGAAGCTGCTGAAAATGCGTTCATAGAGTTTCTTAATTCCAGAACAACAGAATTTTACGCTACTGGAATCAATAAACTAACAATTTATGGGCAAAAATGTGTAGAAAGTAATCGAACTTATTTTGATTAAAAAACTTTATTCTGATTTACGATATGGTGATTCAAATATATGTATAGTTCGAAAACCGACATTAATTTCCTACCAACCTAATAATTAAGTAGTGTAGGAAATGTCAATATTCACAAAATACATGAAAATAGAAACGATAATATAAATACTGCTCGAAGTTCGTATTTATATATATTACAAATTAAAATAATTAAAAAATATTTGTTTCGTACAAAAACATTAAACTGTCCTGTCCAAAGGAACGGAAAAACCTGAGGATTATCGTTGGCCAGTTTATGACTGACTCGCAAAGAAGAAAGCTATTTTTGAGTACCAACGTTTAGAGTACCAGCATCATAATTTCACCGTTACAATAGATTTAGTTTTACTTTCGTCCTCTATAGATATGCACACGTCATACACTCGGCGTTTCCTAAGGGTAAGGCGAATGGTCATTGTTCTAAGACACTCGAACTTTGGGAAATTTCGCAGCTTTGCCAAACCTTCGATATCGTCACGTTTTAGCAGGTATCGCCCCACTAAAGCTGTCGACCACGCAACGTGACGTAACCGGTCGTTACGNTAAAGATTAACGCACACCGAGAAAAAAATATTGGGAACACACTATGGAATAGACTCTTCTGCGCAATAAAAATCATCCGTTTCTTCATAGCCTTGTGACGTGTGACGAGAAATGGATACTGTATGACAATCGTCGACGATCAGCACAGTGGTTGGATCATGATGAAAACCCGAAACATTTTCCTAAGCCGAAGATGCACCAGAAGAAGGTTATGGTAACGGTTTGGTGGTCGTCACTGGGAATTATCCACTATAATTTTTTGAAACCGGGCGAAACGATTACGGCAGAAAGGTATTGTCGAGAAATTGACAGCATCCATGAAAAGTTGAAACAATTGAATCCGGCATTGACCAATCGGAAGGGTCCAATCCTTTTGCACGACAATGCTCGCCCACACATCGCACAGTTAACCCTGCAAAAGTTGAACGAATAGAGGTTATGAAACTCTGCCTCATCCACCTTATTCCCCGGACCTATCGCCAACTGACTGTCACCTTTTCAAACATCTCGACCACTACTTGGAAGGGAAGATATTCACAAACCAAGAAACTGCTGAAAATGCGTTCATAGAGTTTCTTAATTCCAGAACAACAGAATTTTACGCTACTGGAATCAATAAACTAACAATTTATGGGCAAAAATGTGTAGAAAGTAATCGAACTTATTTTGATTAAAAAACTTTATTCTGATTTACGATATGGTGATTCAAATATATGTATAGTTCGAAAACCGACATTAATTTCCTACCAACCTAATAATTAAGTAGTGTAGGAAATGTCAATATTCACAAAATACATGAAAATAGAAACGATAATATAAATACTGTTCGAAGTTCGTATTTATATATATTACAAATTAAAATAATTAAAAAATATTTGTTTCGTACAAAAACATTAAACTGTCCTGTCCAAAGGAACGGAAAAACCTGAGGATTATCGTTGGCCAGTTTATGACTGACTCGCAAAGAAGAAAGCTATTTTTGAGTACCGACGTTTAGAGTACCAGCATCATAATTTCACCGTTACAATAGATTTAGTTTTACTTTCGTCCTCTATAGATATGCACACGTCATACACTCGGCGTTTCCTAAGGGTAAGGCGAATGGTCATTGTTCTAAGACACTCGAACTTTGGGAAATTTCGCAGCTTTGCCAAACCTTCGATATCGTCACGTTTTAGCAGGTATCGCCCCACTAAAGCTGTCGACCACGCAACGTGACGTAACCGGTCGTTACGTTAAAATGACACAATGAAACCGCAGTACATCTCAAGCAAAGGACCTTGGTACTTCTCAAGAAGGAGCATCACAGAGCATCGCACTTCCTAATAAAATGCAAGCAATTATATCAGATGCTAAAGAACGGATTTCTATTGTAAACTACGTAGAAGCGTTAAGCAAAATAGTCAACCTAGTAAATATCCGTTTCATTTCAAAAATTTCCATCAATAGAATATGTACATTTCTGTCATCTAAATCACTCGTAGAAGAGCTAATTGAAAAACACCTAACAATCAAAGTCAATAATTAACAAAATGAAAAAAATAATTTTATCGAATGCCTCTCTGATTATAGCCCACAGTGTCATATCAGATGTGTTGCGGCGTGCAACTCGCGGCAAGGGGACATTTGTGGGCCTTCATGCGACCCTCAACGGTTTCGGAATTTCCCAGTACACCGTACTCGCTACGTATTGGAAATTCGGAAATCGTTCAAGACAGCAGACAATTTGTGAAGCCATCAATCACCATAGAATTAATCGCGAAAGAATAGTTTTTTCGTAGCCCGTCGCTACATCTGGGTGCTAGATACGTACCGTTAGATCTTTCGAGTTACATTCTAACACGGAAGAACACGAAACATCACTAACCAAGTCAGATCGCGACAATCATCAGAACACGAAACGACACTACAAATCGCAACAAAGACTAAGAACGAAGAACACGAGAACACGATCGACATCAACGTCTACCAATCAGGAGCGTTCGATACGAAAAAGTTCTCTGCACTATTCGTCTCAACGAGCCCCAAGATCGTTAAATCAATTTTGGGTCAGAGCGTCGACGGCACGCTCAACAAGATATTTTTCACAAATTAGGATTAAAATCATTCTCCCCTATTTTATTTTTGAGAGCTGGTCTAATAAGGAAGTTCGTTGACTGATACACTCCGATTTTAACGAAACTTTGCACAAATATTCTTTAGACCTTCCTAATAACATATCCGTTCTTCGTTGGAGCCCCTTTTTTACTTTAAGGAAGAAATCAACCCTTCTATCCGATTTCATCTTTCTATGTAAGTGTTCATAAATCGGAAACGATTAAAGATTTCAAAAAATAATTGAAACGAATGGTATACTGTTTCTTATAGCGTGTAAATCTGTGTAAGAAATTTTCCGAAAAAATTATTTTTTTATGAAGTTAGAGTTCCCCCTCCGACTTTTTTTGAAAATTTGAATTTTTTTTCTGACAGATAATAGCGTCTACTCGTTGCGAATTCAACGATGTGCTATAGTATATAGTTATTGCAATTATTCTGTGTATAATTGTATATGCATTTCCTTATTAGCTGTTAATTGAATCTGCAGCGTGGAGAGTGACAACCTTTGTAATGACAATTATTTTTTAAGACTTTTTATACAACATTTACGTAAGCATATCATTAATTTTTTCATAATTTGGTGAAATTTGTTAACACTATGCATTTTCTACAGTGATTGTCGACTCAGCCTTGCGGGCCCGTTAGGCTGGCTGTGCGGTACCGAGGCTTTCGCCTATACCCGCGGATGTTGGGCTAGCTATTACAAGCCGCTCTCAGTGGTCACTGTCAGTTTCCTGTCTGGGAGTTCGATGGAAGTCGCATGCAATACTCCCATCGCGCTCATCGGCACGATTCGTTCTTAAAAGAACGAAACGACTGTGTTGCCGATGGGGTGCAATATTATGTATTTAATTTTCAGAGGTAGGGGCTATTTCCGGCGTTTTACATTTGCATGTTTATATTAGTTTCTTCTATTGCTATTGCGAGATGTATATCTGCGATCTTCTCTGGATTTCATGACTGTTGTTGTAAAGTATCGAAAGAACTTGAATGTATCCTTCTTAACCAGGTCTTTCAGGTCACACGGCCACGTTATTCCGCAGCTTAGGAGGTTGTTGCTAAGGCTGTATCTATGGATTTCGTATCTGTCGCAGTTGTATATGATGTGAGTCACTGTGTCGGTTTCGCCGCAATCGCATAGGTCTGAATCAACTATTGCTAGTGTCTTTTGTTTTGTGCGAATTTTTCCGTGTCCAGATAAGAGTTGTAGCGCGTAGAAATTTGGTTCAAACCAGTTGGATAGCAATCTGTTTTCAACGCTATCGAGAAAGTTATAAGTGATTCTTCCTTTGTCAGATTGCATCCAGCTGCTTTGCCATTGTCTTTTAGTTTCGGTTTTGATGTCCGCGGTTAATTTTTGTGTTGTTCCGATATCGGGTGGATTGTCGGTTGGAGGTATACGAAGGCTTCCTATTGCTGTTGGATTGTTGTGCTTGAGGTTGTAGATGGCTGTTCTTTCCCTAATGATTAATTCTATTGGAGCCGCCCCTCCGAAAACGCAGAGCGCGACCGATGAGATGATCCTGTAGGCCCTCGTAGCCCGGAGTAACGCGTATCTCTGCGACTGTCTAAGCTGCTTCAGGTGCCAGGTGTTCACCCTGTTGCTCCATCCCGCCGCGGCATACGTTATTACGGGCACGAGTATGCCTTGGTACAGGACCATCGTGCTCTTGTGATTCAGTCCCCAATTCGCTTTTGCGACGTTAACTAGCCTATTGAACGTTTGTTTCGTCTTGTTGGTGATGTGCTTGATGTGGCGTGTGATGTTGAGTCGCGTACCGAAATGAATGCCTAGGTATCTGACTATGGGACGCATTTTGATGGATTTGTCTCCTATTTTCATCGTGGGTGGTCTTTTGATGTCTAGAAAGCCCTTTAGCAAAAGCATCTCTGATTTCTCTTGTGATATTTGGAGCTTGTACTGTTGACTCCAATCTATCAAAACAGATGTTACTGAGTTTGCTTTTGTTTCCAGTTCCTTTCTCACGTTTCCGGATACAATTGGTCTGCATAAGCAATTGGAGTATATCCGCGATTTTGTAAACTGTTGAGCACGCTATCGAAGATTAGATTCCAGAAGTTCGGGCCAAGAATCGAGCCCTGAGGACAACCTTTGATGGCGTACTTTTCTATTTGTAGGGCATTGCTGAAAATTTCTACTGTTCTGTTTGATAAGTAATTCTGAACAAGGTAATAGATGTTTCGCGGGCATTTTCGTTTTTTCAAATGTAGTAGTATAGAAGGCCACCAGACGTTGTCAAACGCACCCGAGATATCAAAAAGTAGGGCTATTGCGTACTTTTCGTGAGTTTGTTGCGACAATTTTCTGAATTCTACTATGGCGTCCTCGGTGGATTTGCCTGTTTTAAAACCGAATTGCCTATCCGATGTATCAGCGTGTTGGTGGAGTAGTGGCGTTAACCGTTTCGCTACGAGTTTCTCTAAAACTTTACTAAGGACGGGGGGGAAGCGGATGGGTCTATAGGATCTAGGGTCCGCGCGGTCTTTGTTTTTTCCTTTCAGTAGAACTCTGATGAGCCCCCTCTTCCAGCTAGCTGGAAAGGCTCCCTGGGAGAGGCAGGCGTTCATCAGGTTATTTATTTCGCGTCGTAGTGTTGGCCAGGTTCGTTTGACAACCTCTGGTTCCATTAAGTCTTTCCCGGGGGCTTTTCCGTTTTTTATACTTTTAATTGCTACTTCTATTTCTTCCAGGGTGAAGGGAGGGGAATCATCCGCACAGGGAGCTTCCACGGTTTCTGTCCTTGTCGTTTTATGCCAGTCTGTCTCTATTGTCACGTCATTGTCTGGTATCAGTGTCTTCAACAGGGTTTTCATTGTGTCCTCCCATGTTGTGGTGTATTTGTCATTGTCTTTTATGGTCTCGTATGCGTTTTCTATGCGTAGTTTGTCCGTTTGTAGTTTATAAATAATCCCCCAGGCGTCCGAATTCCCCTCCTTTGTAACAAGCATTTTCTACAATATATATGTAAAGTATCGGGAAGCACGATGGGAAACATGGTGAGGGTACTAAAATTTATTATAACAAGGGTTTGTAAGAGTCGCCAGTACCTGCGACGGGACGGCACCAGTAGATGGGCCTCTTTATGGTTGCGAGTGAGACTGTCTGGGGTATGTTTGAAACTGAGAAACTGGGCCGTGGGAATGAAGTCTACGTGACTGCGTGATTGGAAGGAATGGATGCGAAGATTTTGAGTGCGAGTGAAAAAGGGATGTATGTGGAAAAAAGATAGAACGATTGAGGGATGTGCATTTAAGTGAGTGAATGTTCGGGGCGCGAGGATTTTGTTGGAAGAGTGCCGTAAGGAAAGAGAGTAGCGAGGAGAGCCGTATATTGATTAAGAGAAATATTATTGAACTTAAGTAATTGTTATTTAATAAACCAAATAATTCCTACGCGCCAGAGCTCGATTATTCTGACAAAGACTTCCGAAAGTGTTAGTGTCTTCCGTTCTTCCGTTCCTTCCGTTTTACTTCCGTTTGTCTCTCTCTTTTCCCCTTACAGGTTGAAACAAGTTTATTCAATATAGTTATTAAAGTAGTGAAATTTCTCAAAGAAATGCTTGAAACATAAATATTTTTTACACCAAGCACAACGAACTATAGCTATTTCTCCGCATATGTCGCACCGAAGAATCTCGGGAGCTTCTTTTACGAAACAGTAGTCTACTGGATTTTCATAACGAGACGGACGCTCTTCTATCTATCCACTTTTGTACTACAAATGCTTAAATAAATTTTTGAATCTAGGCGAGGAGAACTGATTATGTACGAGAGATTGCAATTTTATAATATTGTTTCTTCCGTGTAATATAACGTCATAATTAAATAAAATGACCTGATCCGAGAAAGATCTTACGAAGTTTTTCCATATTCGAAAACCAAGGACATCAAGAGGCTGTACTCTTCCTGTCGTCTTCTTTGGTATCGTAAGAAAAACCACTTCCTTCCCTTGAGGTACAAGAGTTTGTAAAATATTTGGGCAATGTCCACTCCATGAGTTCAATAACAATACGCTCCGAGATCCCACATTTGTTGAAGATATTTGAGTAAACCAAGTTTTAAAGTCTTCGGAGGATAGTTTTTGTTAGATAGTAATTATATGTATGTATGTGTGTAT
>SMSQ01019725.1:19035-33902 GCA_019453375.1 Ctenoplectra terminalis | reverse complement strand
AATACTTTCGTCTTTTCTTGGCGGCTATATTTAAATAGCATCGACAATATTTTCGTTCGCCATAAGAACGTTCCACTTCCGTCAACTGTCGTGACCTACATAACCAGAGATTCTATTAAACGTTCTTCTTTATTTTGGTAGGTTCTAAAATAAAGAAACTGTCGTGCAATCAATCTCTGTATTCCCATCGTGATCGAACTCTTTCCTAATTACCTTTTCCACAAATATTAGCAGAGAATTCTAAAAATACTCGTATCGAGGTTGAAATGGAAAATGCGTGGGCGTTGGTGGTTTTCCTGTTCGGATCGCTACATCATTTTTATCCTTTCTTTTATTTGCGTTAGCCAAACAGCCGCTTAATTTTAGGTACCGTAAATATTTAAAGAGCCTTCGAAACTGATTCTTTATTTTCGCTTTAATTCGACCGTTTTTATTCGCCCGTTCCAGCGAATTCGTAGTAAACGGACCTTTTCTTCGAAACATGCTTTCAACCGACGCATAACTTTTAGATTTCACACAAGTGTGTTGGATATTTTTCTAAGCTAGTTACATATTTTTGTGTTCACCAATTAGTTAACACTAGATTTACGGAACCCGTCAATTTGAGTCACTTCAAATTTCGTGCTTAAGTTCAACAATCATGCATGTGGAAAATGCACAAAATAGAATTTATGTACGAAAAGTGTACTAAATAAATCTGTGCTAATAGAAATCTATTAATTTGAAGTAAACTGAACTAATGATATTATAAAAAATTTGTATTTCGATGTACCCATCAAAATGAGCCGATCGATGTCCATAAACCTAGTGTTAAAGATAACTAACCCCAAAATTTCCTTCCTATCTGTTGGAATCTTTGGTTTGAAGACCTCGACTATTTACATTACGCTCGTTTTTGTCGCTTCGTAACCGCAAGGCGAGGACGGTGTTGTCATCTGCTTCTTCTTGTACGAACCTCCCAGCTGTTAACGCTTAGCTAACCGAATGGGGAGATCTCCCCGTTTTGAAGTAAATCGCTGAACGACCGAATAGGAAGATCTTTCATTTTTTTTCGAGCATCGCGTTGTCCAGTATTTTAGTCATGATTTCTCTTTTGCTATTTAATTGTACTGATCGTGATAGATGACAAAAGAAAAAAATAGAGTGGAAATGTAGACATAAATTACACTGGAAATGTAGAAGTAAATTTACAAGTATCCAGTTCGGAGAATTTTTCGTGATTTTCTGTGAAAAATACAGGCGAAAATTTGTATATTCTTACGTCAGATATTTTTTAGAATACCTATCATTTTTATTTCCTTTGGATACAAATAGGCTTAATACTTTATTCGTCGGTAGGTTTAATAATAATTAGTAATAATTGCTATAGATGAATCGTGGTATCACTCCAGTAATACAGTAATCAAATTTAATAGAATAATCAATTTTTTAAGTACAAATACATTAATTCGTAACTTTTAAGTCACACGGTCCCACAGAGGGTTAACAAATGATCACTTCATTTCCGAGAGCGTACATATACGTCTTCCGTAGCGAAAGGGTTAAGGAATTGTAATCAAATAGCTTTCAAATTTCTATCTTTCCGATAGAAACGATACCAAACACGACTATATTTTATATATTAGTAAATTTTAATTATACGAGCGGAACCTTTTAATTCTACACTCACTGTTTCTCAATGTCTTCGACGCACTCTAAAAGCTAGCGAACGATGAGGGATCACATTAATTCGTAACTTTTAAGTCACACGGTCCCACAGAGGATTAACAAATGATCACTTCATTTCCGAGGGCGTATATATACGTTTTTCCGTGTTATATACGTTTTCGAATTGTTGTAATCAAATCGCTGAAGTCTTTCCGATGGAAACGATACCAAACACGACTATATTTTAGTGAATTTTAATTATTCGAGCGGAACCTTTTAATTCTACACTCAGTGTCTTCGACACACTCTAAAAGCTAGCAAACGATGAGAGATCACATTAATTCGTAACTTTTAAGTCGCACGGTCCCACAGAGGATTAACAAATGATCACTTCATTTCCGAGGGCGTATATATACGTTTTTCCGTGTTATATACGTTTTCGAATTGTTGTAATCAAATCGCTGAAGTCTTTCCGATGGAAACGATACCAAACACGACTATATTTTAGTGAATTTTAATTATTCGAACGGAACCTTTTAATTCTACACTCAGTGTCTTCGACACACTCTAAAAGCTAGCGAACGATGAGAGATAACATTAATTCGTAACTTTTAAGTCGCACGGTCCCACAGAGGGTTAAGACGCGTAGATCTTTAAGACTTTCCTGCAAGAGATCCTGAGGACACTCGGGTCTATAAAACGTGGCAACGAGCAATGGGTCGCAACAATGGGAATAAAGAGCTACTCCAGATCTCTCGCGAAGGTGTCACGGTGGAAGTTGAGGTTTATCGATGCGTGCTGACGAAGAAGCACCCATCTCGGCGGTGGTTTTCGAGGCAAAGCTTGCAGCAGCTTGGCGCGAGCTACGAGCATATTTATTGCTTCGATGTAGCTACGTTATTACTCGGCGAAGTGGGCCAATGTTGGCTGGCTGGCCTGGAATCGAACTGATTAAAGCGGACCTTTCAGAAATTGCACATCCCCCGTACTTCCTCCCTTTCTCTCTTTTTCTCTTTCTTTTTTTTTTTTTTCTTTATGTTATAGCGAAGCTCACTTGCTTCTTCGAAGGATCGAATTATTTTATTTTATGGAAGCAGTATTTTTTTGTTTTTCTGTTTTCTCGGTTCGTGCGAAATGGAAGCTTGAAATGTTCTTAAACGGATATAATTTTGGATTTTTTAGTGGGTTGATTTTGTAACGAGCAGAGTACGGATTTTTATGAGAATTCTTTACGAGTAACAGTGGTGTTATTTGAAAATTTATCAGTATCGATATTTACTCTAATTATGTATTTTACTATTGGTCGCGTCGCCGTTCACCGATGACCCTCCCATGGCGCTGTAGCCAAGTCGAGTGTCGGCCACCGGTGGCCCCCACGGTAGTCAACGTGTTAACACATTGACGACGGGAGCTTGTTTCTGTAAAACTTACCAGGGAATAAAGTTACGATCGAATAAATTCTCGGTTATATACTTTCGAGAATAAATTGTATTCTAAACATAGCTCTTAATTTAAAATTTCAACCGAACGGATAACTTTTTAAAAGTAACCTTTCATACATCCTCGTTTCCTATTCTCACCCTTTTCAAGATCTGAAATACAAAACACGAGAAATCGCCAGTCCTTAATGTGTTAATAAACGAAAGAAACTTTCGGGACAACCTAATATCTAAATTTTCACGCGTATATTTTTGTCGTACCGACAAAATATTCATATTGTTGTATCGATCTATATAGCGATAGCGTTTTTAGTCCTTGGAGCACCGTAGCGAAAGGGTTAATAAATGATTAACAATTTAAATGATCAATCAATTTCTAAGAGTGTACAAAAGAGTTAATTACAATTCGAAACTGAACGCATCGCTCATTAAATTGAAAGTCCACGGGAAACAGGGGGAACAATATTTCCGTCGTCTCGAAAGCTTCGCCACTTGGTATTAAATCCCTAGCCCCCTAGACTACTTAAGCGGTGAAAAAGATGAAGCTGAAAGTAAGTCGAAACAAAAGCGGGCTGGGTCTGTTAATTAAACTTTCGCCCTTGGAGAATGCTCTCGGCTCGCGTTCTCCGTGTCTTCGAGGAAAAGCAATGCTCTTGGTACACCGAGGTCTGAATCTTCTAGCAGAACGACGATGAATCGCCAGTTCCCTTATTCACCAGCGCCGGTAACGATTCCACGAGTACTTCTAGGTCAACTGAAAACGAATAGAGTATCTGGTGCGTGATACTTTCGTGCGTACATTCTTGAAACAATCGATCGTGTAACTTTGCAAGGTAGGCTCTCGGTTATCAGAACTCTGTTTAACCTATAAGCTACGACGAGTTTTTTCGCGAAATCATTCTATGGAATAGCCTGAACGCAGATTGTATCCGGGGGTGCTTTACGCTACTAATTATGTTACGATAAACATGTGAATGAGTAAATTATAGATTTTTTTTCATTTTTTTTTTCATAAATTTTGATACAAAGAATCTGAGAAACTATAATATCGTGTATATTTATCATTTATGTCCGTGGTGTATGCAACTCTCAATCGAATTAGGACCGCTACAAATTTTCAGTATTCTTCACGTTTCCCGTGAAATTAAAAGGCCTGTTGAAATCGTAATGATATAATTTATTAACTACTAACTTTAATTTATTAACTACTAACATAGTAACCCTGCTGTCCTCCTTATTTAACCACTGTCACTTAAATGCGTGTATCTTGGCTTCTAGTGAACGAAACGTCATGATATTTTCAGAGGTTAGTAACAATGGTTGACAAATCATAAATCAATCTGCCATCAATAGGTAGCGTCGCTAGATTTGTTAAACCAAAGCTATTCCGGTTATTTTTTGGGACAGAGGGTGTGTGTCATAGCTTCTCGCTCGCAACATCCGCGATCTTGATCGTTGCATTCAAATTTGTATAATAATCTAAGAATCTGGGTTGGCTCAGGTAAAGTTTCTCAATGATCAACTCGATTTAACAAAATAACAAAATCTTTATTTCTAATTTTAATCCTCACGCTTAACTCTCCGATAATACTCGCTCTGCTCTTACACTCGCTGGATTCTTTTCCAAACTACCTCGCACACGCATTTTCCCCAACCATATATTCAAACATTCTCTCTCTTTTCATTCCTCAATCTTTTCCACTCTGTTCAGGCATTCCCAGAAAATCTTCAGTCGCGCAATGATCTCGATCACTCGGCCCAAACACTTTTCTTTCACGCTTCTACCGCTCTGTCCCCAAACACTCTTCATTCTCACCGCTTTCGAGCTGTCCCAAACACTCTTCTTTCGCATCTCTGTCGCTCGAATCCACGTACCCTTCGTTCGCACACCTATCGCTCCGGACTAAACATTCATTCCCGAATTATTATTATTACCATTCCCACAATAATAATTATAAGCATAATAAGTATAATGTTGGCCGTAGTTTCGCGCGTTTCGTGCAGATTTACGAACGACAATCCCTTCTTCGCCCGCCTCTCGGTGCTCGTTAACCGAGAAACGAAACGAAAAGAATCCTGAGAAGCCAAGTTCATCGTGACACGAGCACTCGACAGTAAATAGAATGAAAATAAAATCTCTGCTCGCCGTTTAGGGGCGAGCACATGGTGGGCCGCTTAAAACGTTGGGCTTAAGTCCTTGGTAATTGAGTAAAGTTGGCCCGTAAAGACAATCCAAGGGAATGACTGGTTTAAGAAACGCCTTTTGTGCTAACAATAAGTAGGTTACGCGCTGGGACCGGAATGCAAATTTCTATTGCAAAATTCACCGAGGTCTGAGTTATTCCGGGAATAAAAAAAAGAAAAAAAGGAGGAACGAAGCGACGTCTGGTTACAGGAAACTCTGAAGCTTCGGCTGGCTTGCGACAGGAGAGCATTCAATTTTAATCATGCTGTGGACGCTTGTTTCGAAAAATAAATGTGGTCGAATGAATTGAGCATGAAAGAGTTGAAAAATGAATTGTGTTGGTTTCTTGTTTTAATATTTGTTTCATTTTTTTTTTTAACCATCACACGGTTCTTCGAGCTTCGTTCGGTTCAATCGTGTTCTGATCTCGGGAAATTTCATAATTTTGGAAAAACAAAAATAAATGGATCTTTAATAGGAACATTAAAAGGAGAAATGTATTAGATATCAATTTTTTTTTTGTAGCTGTCTCAAATGTAGGAAACTTTTTGTATACTAAAGTTGCTAGAACTTTTTTGTTCTATCAAATATATTTTTTCTTAAACCTTAAGAAAATCAGTAAAGATTAATCTATTGGTATTTTATATTTTATATTAATTACTATTATTATTATTATTTTATATTAATACAGGAAAATATTAATGTTTGTTTAAAGTCAGAGAATTGCAAGGAATTTAATTTTTGTTTGTGCATCGACCTTCGTTACAAGCGAAATTTCTATTTTTTTGTATAAGTTCCAATGAAATTCTTATTTCTATCGCAAAGAGTGTTAAAGATTTTTAAATATTCATAATTAGACTGTGGATTTTTATGCGTTTATGGAAAATTGGAAGGTATAAAAATATACGGAATGAACGTGGCAAGAAAAAATATATAAATTCAGAATGGTGAATAAAATAGCGTTTTATCTAGCTTCTTCTTTTTAAATCGTATCAATAATCTGCAGTCTGTTTTCGATCGATCGAAACTAACGCTGAATTGTTACTGACGATTTTATATTTGGTTTTATATTTGATTTCAGATTCTACTGGGACCTCTGCATGCTCCTCCTGCTGGTAGCAAATCTGATAATTCTGCCAGTCGCCATTAGTTTTTTCAATGACGACCTAAGCACTAGGTGGATAGCCTTCAACTGCCTTTCCGACACGATATTCCTCATAGACATTGTCGTCAACTTCAGGACAGGTGAGTTTTAATATTTATAATAATTATATAATTTTAACACGCACTCCTGAACTTTATTAAGTTCATAATTGTAAAGCTAATTGTAAATTAAGATGCAAAACCAAATATTCAAGAGGATAAAAATTAAGAATTATTTAAATTATAGAATATTTGAAATTTAATAGAAATATGATAATAGAAATTCAAGTTTAGCTAAAGAGGGAAAGAGAAAAATTAGGGACTTAAATATAAAAGGAGGAAAATGTATTTCTGGAATTTCTCAAAGTGCTATAAATAGACTACGGATTTTTATGCATTTATGGAATATTTCAAGGCACAAAAGTACATAGAATGCACATAACAACTAAAAATACACAAATAAATCTAAAATATTCTATAATATTATAATATCCAATAAATAAAACTATTATAGAATATTTAAAGACACAAAAATACATAGAACGCACAGAACAACTAAAAATACATAAATAAATCTAAAATATACTATATTATAATACCCACAAAAAATAACGCACAAAAATACACAGAACGCGCATAACAAATAAAAATACATAAACAAATCCAAAATATAATACAATATTATAACATCCACCAAATAAAACCATTACTTATCCATCTTCTACCTATTAAACCATATTAATAAAAACACAAACTTGTTTAAAAATCCACGATCCACGTACAAACTAAAAAAAAAAAAAAAAAAATATTCCATCTCTCACGCTAAGAGATTAAAAGACAGAAGTTACTCGGCGACCTAACGTTAAAGCGAAACTCCATCAACTTTCCAAGCCGTTCGAATAACTATAAGTGGCAATGTGCATTAAAAGTTGCACGATGAGAAAAGAAGGAAACAAGCCGAGGCGAGCGCAAGACTATTTGCTAACGCGAATCGCGTCTGGCCGAGGAAAAAGTTTCGCGTTCCAATCGAACTCTCTGCCCCCTTTGCTCGTTCCAAAGCCTTATCGACGGTGTGCCAAAGCATCAATTAAATTCAATTATTCGATTATTTTGAATTTAATTTCATATAACCTTATGATCTGTATTGTCGTGAATGCTATAGCATTCATTGTATATAACGATTAAAATATTGTGGGGATATAAATAAGTGGAATGAGTCTTTGGTAAATAAAGTTTAATGCTAAATATAAAATACAATAATTCCTCCGACGCTAACCCTGACACTGTGAGGCTTTCCTCTCAACTGCCTGTTCTCAACTGCTCCCTATTCTTAACTAACTCTTATCATTTCATTATCAACACACTTTTATCATTTTCTCTGCTCATTCTTTCCTCTGTTCTCACATGCACCCTTTCTCCCTTGCACTCAATCACTTGCATCCATAGTGAAAACTCTCACAGTCACGAACACGGTTTTTCCAATCGCTTCGTTCACACGGTTCGATCACTGTTAAGGATAGCTAACGACTTAATGTATGATACGGACGAACTCTAGCTATTTTTGAGAACGGTCATTTTCACATCTGACATGTTATTAGTTTACGACCTAGAAACTGGCCAATATTTCGATGTTTGTCGATTTCTGCTCAATAGCAAAGTGCCGTACCCTAAATCCTCACCAAGAACTGACGCACGTGTACTTCAGCTGCGACCTTCTGACACCGTCACATCTGCACCTATCTGACTTGGGACTGACATACGAACTCTGAGGGCGTGACATTGACCGCCTCTCTTGACACCAGAATTTTGGACTGATTGGACATAGCATGCCTCCCACCCTCTTGGCGACGACACGCCTAACAGGGGTGTCTAATATTTAAGGCAGGTGACTGTTACGATTAGATTAGAACTGATTGAGAATTGAACTGTGAACTACGTGAGAACTATACAAGAACTGCATTAGAATTGTACAAGAACTGTTTGAGAACTGTGGGTGAACTGTATTAGCATTGAACTAGAACTGTATTATCATTAGAACTTAGAACAACATTAGAACTGTATTTGGATCAGAACTACTGTGAACGTATATTATCTGAATTAAATATATTATTTATATTATTATTATAAATCGTGTTGGCATCTTTGATGCTATATAATCGACTCCACGAACACTGTGGGAGTCAACAATCACTCGGTTCCAAACATTCTTTCCTCGCATCCCTTCAGCCACTCGAGATCATTTCGTCCGCAGTCACACTTTCCCTAAACATACCGGCGCCGTCCCGTCGCGAGAAGACACCTAGGCCCAAACACTCTTCATTCGCGCCTCTTTCAGTTTTAGCCCAAACATTCACTCGTCTCGCGCGTTCCTTATTTCTAACACCCTACAATATGATAATCTGACTATCCTTGCAAAATGTGTTCAACCCGTTGCACTACGCCGAAACTCTGAAAAAGCCGTGCCAAACTTGGTCGCCGGAATGGTCGCGGAAGGCTCGTATTTACTTCACGCGATGGAGATCTTTGGAAATTCAAATGAATTTGGATCAAAAACTTTTACAAAATACTTTACAGGCCGACTCGTGATATTTATGTTTGACATGGAAGTGTAACAACGAGTCTGACGAGTCTGAAATTTTCATCACGAGTCAGACTCGTGAAAGTAGTGCAAGGAGTTAACACCAAATTTTGGATATCACAACCAATTTAAAAATAAAATCACTGTCAATTTTTGCACCTCGCTGAAACTTTTACTGTCCGCGAACGTGTTAAGCGGGGAAGCGCGATTTTCTAACATTATTGTTACAGCTACGCGTCGCAGAATATTCTGATAGGATGAAAGTGAATATTGTGAATAAATGAATGGGCTAGTACGTATTTCATTTCGGAATTTAGATAGCTACGGATAGCAGAGAGTAATGTAAAGAAGTAACAGTGCTATCGTGATATGTTTGGCGGAGCTGTATACCGTCGTCATTTGCCATCTTTAGAAGTCCAACCTTTTTCGTCAATTCCACGGAAAGTTTGAGAACGTTATTCAAAAGTTTGGATCCGTCACAAATGCCTAAAGCGGTAAGCCTTTCGTGCAGATGTTTGTAGGCTGAAGTGTCCCCGAGAATTCATCTTTATGCTTGGAGGCATTAAAAAAAAAGTTTCAAAGCTGCCAAATATATTTCGGAAACAATATCTCCTATTTTGTCATTGAAATTTGGATGAGTAAAAGCGACGAATAAAATTGATCGAAGAAATATTACGATTCTAATGTTTTCTTACATCGATGGTAATTAATTCTTCGCTAATCAATTTTCTATTCTATCATTCGTAACGATTTTATACTACTTTTATGTAAAAGTTGTATAATTTTGATTATAAAAGTCGTGTAACTTTTTATACAAAAGTGAAACTTTATTTTGTGGAATTTTATTTTACAATATTTATAAAGAGATCGGTGAATTTTATTTCCAAACTTTGTATTGATCATTCACACAACGTTGGTATTATTTTTACGCGATTTTTTTTTACACTGTTAATTCAGTTTTACACGTTTTACTTATTAGCTTCAAATCGAGGTTTGACTTTAGTTGGATACATGTTTTATACTTTGTTGCAAATTAATTAAATCGCGACTTTTTTTTACACGAATACGGATTCAGCGTGTAAAAAGTCCCTAGTATGTTATCGTAAAATAATATCCGAGATAAATACTTTTGCGAATAATTGTACTTGATAATAACAAACTGAATGAAAATCGGTCATTGTATAATCAGACACTCTCATCTCATTACGAAGACAAATCCTGTATGTAACCACTATAAAATACGTATCGCTGTGAAACACGTACTGTTACATTGCCCTGAATTCTCAAACCAGCGAGTAAAATATTATTCATGTCACTGTTTCAAAAGATATCTTCAATAATTACCAAGCATTGGGTAAAACTTTACAGTTATTAAAGCAATTTTTAAAGATATCGCGTTTAAATTTAATTTATTGTAGTTGATACGACATTAATTCATATTAAAAAAAATAAATAAATAAATAACAAACGTTTATTAAAAATATTCTCAAAAAATCTGTTTTATATAAAATATGATACTTGAATACTTTTATTTAAAATATAATACCTGAATACTTTTATTTAAAATATGGTACTTAAATAGTTTTATTTAAAATATGGTACTTGAATAGTTTTATTTAATATATGATACTTGAATACTTTTATTTAAAATATGGTACTTAAATACTTTTATTTAAAATATGACACTTAAATAGTTTTATTTAAAATATGATACTTGAATAGTTTTATTTAAAATATGATACTTGAATACTTTTATTTAAAATATGATACTTGAATACTATTATTTAAAATATGATATTAAAAACTTTTATTTAGAGTAACTACAGAAAATAAAATTTTCTATTCCCATAAAGATTGAATGTTTTTCTATCCGGTCATGATTAGGTAATATTGTTGGGAAAGGCTTTGATTTACAGCCTCCTTTGAGATAGCGTCAGTGTCAGTGCCTCGAGAAAACTCGAGGGAAGTTTGAAAAGAAGGAACTTCTAATTGTTGACATTAAAGGGGTGGGCCGCTGTCAGGAGAGCAGTGAAAGGAAACGAACAAAAGCGCGAAAACCCGGAAAATCGCGGCTTTCACGCGAGTCGATTACGTTTTTATGATGTTACATTCCGATGTGGGACCTGAGGATCCAATTTCGTTTCGACAAAGATGGTTTGAGTAACAAAGAATAGCCTCGGAGAGGTGATTTTTGTGAAAATTGTTCCTCGATTAAATTCGAAAATTATTTTCGTAGCCAACATTATACTTTATAATATAAAAACAACCACAAATATAAAATAATATAAAATGATATAAATACAGTAACTAAAATAAGATAAAATAAGTTAAATAAATTCAATTTAATAAATTATAATATAAAAACGGTAACAAAAATATAATAAAATTAAATTACTTCAATTGAATGAATTATAATATAAAAACAGTAACAAAAATATAATAAAATAAAATAAATACAACTAATTGAATTATAATACAAAAACGATCTAACAAAAATATAATAAAATTCAATTAATTCAATTAANGACAAATCCTGTATGTAACCACTATAAAATACGTATCGCTGTGAAACACGTACTGTTACATTGCCCTGAATTCTCAAACCAGCGAGTAAAATATTATTCATGTCACTGTTTCAAAAGATATCTTCAATAATTACCAAGCATTGGGTAAAACTTTACAGTTATTAAAGCAATTTTTAAAGATATCGCGTTTAAATTTAATTTATTGTAGTTGATACGACATTAATTCATATTAAAAAAAATAAATAAATAAATAACAAACGTTTATTAAAAATATTCTCAAAAAATCTGTTTTATATAAAATATGATACTTGAATACTTTTATTTAAAATATAATACCTGAATACTTTTATTTAAAATATGGTACTTAAATAGTTTTATTTAAAATATGGTACTTGAATAGTTTTATTTAATATATGATACTTGAATACTTTTATTTAAAATATGGTACTTAAATACTTTTATTTAAAATATGACACTTAAATAGTTTTATTTAAAATATGATACTTGAATAGTTTTATTTAAAATATGATACTTGAATACTTTTATTTAAAATATGATACTTGAATACTATTATTTAAAATATGATATTAAAAACTTTTATTTAGAGTAACTACAGAAAATAAAATTTTCTATTCCCATAAAGATTGAATGTTTTTCTATCCGGTCATGATTAGGTAATATTGTTGGGAAAGGCTTTGATTTACAGCCTCCTTTGAGATAGCGTCAGTGTCAGTGCCTCGAGAAAACTCGAGGGAAGTTTGAAAAGAAGGAACTTCTAATTGTTGACATTAAAGGGGTGGGCCGCTGTCAGGAGAGCAGTGAAAGGAAACGAACAAAAGCGCGAAAACCCGGAAAATCGCGGCTTTCACGCGAGTCGATTACGTTTTTATGATGTTACATTCCGATGTGGGACCTGAGGATCCAATTTCGTTTCGACAAAGATGGTTTGAGTAACAAAGAATAGCCTCGGAGAGGTGATTTTTGTGAAAATTGTTCCTCGATTAAATTCGAAAATTATTTTCGTAGCCAACATTATACTTTATAATATAAAAACAACCACAAATATAAAATAATATAAAATGATATAAATACAGTAACTAAAATAAGATAAAATAAGTTAAATAAATTCAATTTAATAAATTATAATATAAAAACGGTAACAAAAATATAATAAAATTAAATTACTTCAATTGAATGAATTATAATATAAAAACAGTAACAAAAATATAATAAAATAAAATAAATACAACTAATTGAATTATAATACAAAAACGATCTAACAAAAATATAATAAAATTCAATTAATTCAATTAAATAAATTATAATATAAAAACAGTAACAAAAATATAATAAAATTAAATAAATTCAATCAAATAAATTATAATACAAAAACGATCTAACAAAACTTCAAACAGCTTTCCGAAACAAACATTTAACACCATACTTTCCCGACCGACTGTATCGTTCCAAAAACACGTAACCATTCTACCGTTTCCGAAACCTCCAACAGAAACTATACACGCGTCAAGAGCTTCCCCAATACATCTTCGGTGATTATTAAATTCAGAAGGGAACGTCGTCGAGGCATGTTCGGTTGGCAGCCCTTCAAGAGTGAACAGTTCCCGTGCAATAGTAACATCGCCCGACACGCTGGTACCAGCTTAGACGTTTCGTTATTGCCGGGGGATTAATTTGAAGCGCGTTCGAGTTGGGTCCCAGGAACGGCGCAAAATTGGGTCACGTGCCGCTTCCCGATGAAAGCCATTGTACGCGTTAAACCGTGTACGTGGGCCGCGTCGATTAGCGATTGTTGCGAATTCTTGATCCAGATTATCGGCCGCCGACCAATATTACGTTCACCGTGCCGCATACTAACGCCTGGACCCATCGTTCGCCGACCTGGTCGATCAGAGGGTGAAATATTTGCATGCTAATGAGACGGTCGCTTCCGGGAAAGACCAAGTGGCGTCAAAGTTGCCAGATGTAGGGCACGAGGGTGGATTCGATTGTTTCTTGTATCGATGCGGTTCGCGAGTGCTGGAATTAACACATCGACGGCCGTTGTCGCACGACTTTGTGTAGCTATTAGGTTTGTGGGTGTCAACACTTTACCGACCGGTTCATTCGAGCGCGGATACATCGCTAACATCGGCTCGGTTTTGGCTATCGTGCGCAAATATAAACTCTTATTCTTGCAACTTTGTGTTGGAACCGAAAACAATGAGAGGCAGGAAGTTGTTCGTAAAAACTGGAGGCCACCTTAAATAAGCTCAGCACGAGCTATGCGACTGCTGCAACGAGGATTTTACAACCGGGCCTGATGGAAAGCAGACGGACCCTCGGCCCTCGGCAACGCCAGCCGATCTTTGGGAAAAACGGCCGGAGGACACTTATTGTACGAGCACCGTACCGAGCGATCGAGCACGGAACACATCCAGAGTTTTGAAAAACACATATTCATAGAAGAGAACCCGACGCTACCGAGCGTTTTGAGTAATAAAGAATAATCGATTCTTGCATTTGTTTTTAAATTGAAATTCGTGAAAGTGCTTGATATATCGTTTATCTTAGTGTAGGGTATGTAAGGATAAGTGTGAGCAGGTATGTCGAGTGGTTGTTGAATGCGTGTGGTCGGGGTCGTCCTGCGACAGGACGGCGCCGGTGGTTGAAGTCATCGAGTGGTAGTGCGAATGGATTTATGGTTGCGAGTGAAACTGAGCCGGGTATGTTTGGAAAATGTGACCGTGGCTGAGTGTCCTGAGTGCTAGAAAGAATGTTTGGGGCTTGAAAGTTAGACCGTGAGAATGAAGTATACGTGACTGCATGATTGGAAGGGATAGATGAGCAAGTTGTAGGTGCGAGTGGAAAGGGATGCATGAATGTTACACATTTCGGTGAAATGTTTACACTGGACCCCGATTTGTAATTGTAGATTGTTCATAATTTGTAAAATGAACGTGTATCCTTCGTTAAACATGTCGGCAGCCAAATATGCAGCAATTTCGATGATTTTTTAGCCGCTTAGGGGCCAAACGTCACAGAGTAGCGATAAAACTCTCATTCGCGTTTTGCTATTTGCCTAGGGACGCTACCTTTTCGAAAAATGTTACGCAAACACAAACAATTGATATATCGTATAAATTGTGGCATTTGTGAAAATAACAAAAATAGCTAATTGTAAGCTATATTATGCCAAGGGACCGAAAAATAAACCACTCATGCACTCGGTCGTGTACGTGCGCTCTGTACCATTCGTAGCGCGTTACTTTAATGACTCTGTAGGTACACTTAGACTTCGAATTTCTAATTGAAATTTTCGGAGCATATTCTCCAGATCGTAAACTAATTTT
>SMSQ01019724.1:0-13674 GCA_019453375.1 Ctenoplectra terminalis | reverse complement strand
AATTAATTTTCGTGAGTTATAATTTGCCGAACCTTTAACGAAGGTAGTTATAAAATTAAAATATTTTTCTGTTACATGTACTTGCAACTTAATAGAATTCTTTTTGTTTTCTTGATATTTCATCGAGTCGAGTTTGAAAATTTGTGTTTGCTGTTATAAAAATTAATTTTGGTAGGTTATAATTTGCCGAACCTTTAACGAAGGTAGTTATGAAATAAAAAATTTTATCTGTAACATATATTTTCAACTTAATAGAATTCTTTTTGTTTTCTTGATATTTCATTGAATCGAGTTTGAAAATTTGTGTTCGCTGTTATAAATATTAATTTTGGTGGGTTATAATTTGGCGAACCTTTTTTTCTATTAAGTTTTGGAAATATCAGTTGATTTAACCCTTTCGTTAAGAAAAGTTCGTTTAAATTTGTTTCCAGAAATTAAATAATCCTTTGTTAAAAGTATACAGAAGCATATTTTTATTAAGAAGCATATTTAAAATTGTTTTCATTTTTATCTACGCGTGTTGTACCACAATTCATTGTACAATGTACATTTTTTTTCTATACTAATGAAAACTGTACCAATCTGTATACCGAGACCCCTTTTAGTTCTAAGAACACTGTAGTGAAAGGGTTAAAGAAACAAAAGGTAGCGTCTACATCTCCGAAAAAAAAAAAAAAAACAGGTATGAAAAGACTCTGGTTTACGAAACAGTTTTTTGTAAAGTTCAAGGAAAGTCCTGGAATTTTGTGACGACGCTTATAATAGCTACCAAAAGTATTTTTACATCATTCTATTCATTTTGGTATTTACTTACTAATTAATTAAGTTCAATACTAAAACTACTCTAAATCACAATAATAAATATTTTAAAAAATACATAACGCAAGAAAAACAAATCTTTAATCTTATATATTTTACAGAAAATTAAAAAAAAAACTAAAAAATACAGGATTAAAAATTTATATAATTTCTGTGAAGAATTACGAACTATTCGACTATTTTGGTAGTTTTAATATTAAATTTCCTATCGTGCAACTACAAAGTTTCCCGTGGTATCGCGAAAATGAAATCTAGAATCTCAGGTAAGATCATCTCATTGAAAAATATAGGTTTCTGTAAATACTTTCTAAAGCAATTGAACGTGCGACATATATGTTGCATATTTTAGCATATTAGTTACATACTTGGACAAGTTTAGCTGCATAAATATCCGTAGCCTAGTTACAACAGTTATTATCTCTGATTAGTAGAAAGCTAATGCATATTTACTTCTCATTTCAACTTTTACTTCGATTATCCTGGGATTTAGTGAATAAAAATTCTTAGCATTCGTGTTCCACGATGAACAACTTACTTTGAAAATAACATTACTATAAATTACACATATATTTGTTTTAACACTAGAATTATCCATACGAACCAGTCATTTTGACTAGTTCGTAATTTCTTATAAAAATTTTATAAATTTACAATAATATATTTTGCGAGATTTTCTATGACTTTTTGTAAGAAATATGTGCAAAGAATTGTTACGCTTATTATAGATACTTTTTCAAATACCTATTATTTTAATTTCTTTGATACAAATAAGTCTACTTTAATCGCCGGTGGTTCCAGTGTTAACCATTTCGCTACGGTGCTATAAAGACCAAACGCGTTATTGGTATACAGATCGATACAGTTTTTATTAACATAACACGAACTAATAAAATGACGAAAAATGCTACAAAAGTTATCTATTTTTTTTATAAAATTTTATTATACAACGTTCCTATTTATACTAAAATAGCAAAAAATGCTGGCGTTGTCTATCTCTTCGATCCGAGGGTGAACTAACGTTACGCTTAAATTTCTTGACTCGAAAATTAAAGTTATACTAGTTTCGAATACTGCATGCAATGAAAAAAAAATTTCCATTTTCATATCATTATCTATAAATTGTCTAAAAATTTAACAAAATGAATGAAGCCATTACGGATTAACACTAGAAATAAACAACTAAATAATTTAAAATGACAGCTATTTGAAGAAATTATAAAATACAAGAAAAGCAAATCTTTGTTCATACTCGATACAAAAAAAACGCGATTAATTCTTAAAAAAGCATCTATATTAATTTCTTGGAATTTTTACAAGAAATTGGAAACCAGTCATTTTGACCACCTAGGTAGTTCTAGTGTCAAACACTCAGGTCGCTCATTGTTCAGCCTGTACGAAGTACTGATTAAACTGTGAAAGGATTAACGAAGTCAATTTTCGGTACAACAGTTCATTATATTTTCTTTTATTCTAGTGTATCGACTTTTTCTATTCTGTGCCAGTATTTTGTAAACTGTAAAATTATTTTAACGAATTTGATAAGAATTTTGATAACGGTAAGATATTTAAATTAGACCGTTTACTTTCTAAAGCGATTAATAAAATTGTAGATCGATTTGAAAAATTAAAAATACACGAACGATGCAGAAAAGAAGAGAAGAACGGAATTAGCAGTATTGAAATTGTTGTGTAGTCTAAGTTAAATATACTTACATTGAAAGCCAGAGGAACAATGCTATCTTTTACTTCGTATCGTTTGTTCCGCAGCCCTTGTGGGGTTGAATAGACTTTCAGATGTCTAAAGCAGGGAAACATGAAATGAAACAAATGCCTTTATGTTTCAGACATTCAGACATGGCTTTCCACATCAGCCGACAGCGGTGGCATTCGATCCAGTTCAAAGGCTTTTTGCTATTGGCACCAAATCTGGATCTCTTAGGATGTATCCTTTGATAATGTCGTTAGTACGGTCAATTTTAACAGGTAAATAGGTGATCAACAAAAATCAACACGCTGATTTTTATGCTCGTTAAAACATTTACCCTTAATTTGCGCGTAACGTTTCATTGCAGACGATCAAAGAAGTAGTTAAATATATTTTTTTTAACACAGAATCTCTACAATCTACGTTCATATTTTATCTCTATTTTTATGCATATGTACCAATTTTACTTTGGTTTCATATATTTGTGGCAGCTATAACGACGCCTAGTGCTCGCAGATTATTTATCGTGCATATTTAAACATTAACGCGTTGACCGCCACGCCGAAATCACATGTTTTGTTGATGACGCCACGGTTAGAGACACCACAGTGGTAGATAGAAGATTTGATAAAAATCTTTCATTTTTGATTCTCTATTATAAAATTTTAATTATCGAATTGTGCACATTTTATTTCAAAGTGTTCTCTAATCAGCGATGATGTTCAAAATTCATTAACTGTCAATTTTCATTCAACTTTTACAATTATAAATATTTGAAGCACTCCGGTCACCGATGACCACCGTGGCGCTACACGAGAAACAATCTGTGGTCACGTATGACCACCGTGGCGGTCAGCGCGTTAACTTCTATCGTTTTATCAATTTTCCTATGGTTTCGCGCGAATCGGGTCATTCTTTGGATACATTCGGCAGCCAAGCCCGAGCGAGCGTAGTTTAGTGTCGATTTTCCACTTTGTCTTAGTTTTCTATGCACTTCCTATTTTTAACCCTTTGCCGTATAATCACGAGTCACACTCGTGGCGCTGATTATGGTTGAAATATAATAAAAACACACTATATTTATGATAAAGTTCAATTTTAACTTTAACTGTAATTTCAGTTTACAAGATTGAAAATTAGCAAATAGAAAATACGTGCAATATTTTAGTACTTTGAGTTTGATAGAGTGTCAAAGCAGTGAATAGCTATTAACTTGTATGAATATTGGAGAAATCGTACGGCAATGTTTTTTCATTGTTTTGGAAAANACCACCGTGGCGGTCAGCGCGTTAACTTCTATCGTTTTATCAATTTTCTTATGGTTTCGCGCGAATCGGGTCATTCTTTGGATACATTCGGCAGCCAGGCCCGAGCGAGCGTAGTTTAGTGTCGATTTTCCACTTTGTCTTAGTTTTCTATGCACTTCCTATTTTTAACCCTTTGCCGTATAATCACGAGTCACACTCGTGGCGCTGATTATGGTTGAAATATAATAAAAACACACTATATTTATGATAAAGTTCAATTTTAACTTTAACTGTAATTTCAGTTTACAAGATTGAAAATTAGGAAATAGAAAATACGTGCAATATTTCAGTACTTTGAGTTTGACAGAGTGTCAAAGCAGTGAATAGCTATTAACTTGTATGAATATTGGAGAAATCGTACGGCAATGTTTTTTCATTGTTTTGGAAAAAACATTGCCTTACGATTTCTCTAATTTAATGTTAATTAAATTGTTAAGGGTTAATGTTTTTTCCAAAGCTTCGCGAGGACTTGGTTAGTCTCTGCTAATCAGGTCCTTGCGAGGCTCTTAACTCTCCTTTTTATTATTCTCTTCCTCCCTCGCTGTTTTCTCGCGCTTTCCGATTTTTCTTCTCTCCATCATTTATTTCTTCTTTCCTATTCTCTTCTTTTTCTTCGTGTTGCCTTTTTAAGGGCTAGCATTTAGGGCCCCGCATCTTTCGCTCCGTTGCTGTCGCGAGTCTCTTAACTTTCCTTTTTATTATTTTCTTCCTCCCTCGCTGTTTTCTCGCGCTTTCCGATTTTTCTTCTCTCCATCATTTATTTCTTCTTTCCTATTCTCTTCTTTTTCTTCGTGTTGCGTTTTTAAGGGCCAACTTTAGGGCACCGTGTCTTTCGTTCAGTTGCTATCGCGGGAATCACAGCGCGTTCTGTATGTAAGTTTTTGAGATTTTTGAAGAAAATGTCCTCGTTTTTAATACGCAACCAGAATTTTCGTAAGGAATATATATATTTTTAAATTCTTATTCTAACTCCTTTTAACGTCGCATTAACTACTTACGCTGACAGCTAATTCACAGTTGCGCGTACCAAAATAATACTCTAATTTCGTTTATTAACACTAGAACTACCAAAGTGGTTAAAATGACCCATTCGTAATTTTTTACAGAATCTTAATAAATCAACTACAGTGCCTTTGAGCAGATTTTCCGCGATTTTCTATTAAAAATATAAATAAACTTTTGTCTTAATTGCATTACATATTATTCTATATACATTCCACTTTGATTTCTTCGGTAGAAATAAGTATACTTTAATCGTCGGTAGTTCTAGTGTTAACACGTTGAATACCGCGGGGTACTCGACTTGGTTTTGGCGCTATGGTGCCCACCGATGATCGCGCCAAGATTTCTAGAAATCCATAATTTAACCAAATGTCAATACTTATAAATTTCTCATTATTACCATCATTAGAACAATGGTGTCAAGAAATTAACCCGGTATAAAACATATAAAAATAGTTTTAATCAAGAATAAAATATAGGTCTACTATGCGCGCACATTGCGATGTGTCGTATCGAAGCTCCCCGAACAAAGAAAGAGTGAACCAGCACAGTTTTCCCAATATGTCACTACTTTTTTTAGTACAGTTCTCTGCAGTTGTCCTCCCTAGTTGCTCTGAATTTTTTTTGATCGCGAAAAACAAGTAAATCGCGCGAAATCGCAGAAACGGGGGTCACCGATGGCACCCATCAAATAAATTCATTAAAACACGATTACGCGCCGTAACTTATCCCGCGTGGATAATATTTCAACATTACACGTATCGCATAATAAAAAACTAATCGCGACGCCAGGGATAAACTCCGTACAACCCCCACGGCATTCAACGTGTTAATAATCTTGTGCAGTATGGTGTACTTAACTGTAACTCGTCAAACGATCACGGTCGACGTGCCCCGCGCACGTTATTTTTATTTCCGCGACAACTACCTACCGACGTGTACGACGCGTCGTTCGCGACTTTGAAACATAAACGTCTCGACGTGCGTGGCACGTCTTTCCAGCGCGAACGGTTAATTACATATAGTGGTTGTTAGCGACGATGCCAGGGGTTGATAAAGAGCGGTACTATGGATAGGGTTGCCATCCGTCCGGGTTTGCCCGGACTTGTCCTAGTTTTTAACCCTTTGCACTCGAGAGGTGACTCTCGCTCACAACTTGGATTAACGCGGCAGTTCGAGTGTTGACTGATAAGTGACAGTAATCGGTTTATCAATATCCTTTCTCTTTACATTTTAGATGTTCGAGTCTGTGCGCAGCTCGTAATACAGCACCGTGTTTGGAATCATTATTTTAAATCATTTTTTATTAATTTTAACACGTTGACTGCCACGTCACCCATATTCGGGTGACAGTAAAGTTTCTGATCGGGCCGCTTATTTGACTACTTGCCAAGGATATTCGTATGTGTTTAAAAAGATATTTCGCTGAGGAAGTAACAAAACTATTGAATATTAATTAATATAAACTAAGTTAATTATATAATTAACCCTTTGCACTGGCCAACTTTTTTAAGTTTCATAGGACTACTGTGAAAACTTAGCGTTCTTTTGGAAAGAGAAACAGAAAATTACAAATGTTTACGATTTTTTATTTACTTAGTTAATTTACTTTATTTTAAAACAAAAGAAGTGTTTGAATCGACGAAGATACAGAATTTAATTCAAAACTTAATCTCTGAAGAAAATTATGCATGTCGCCATAGCGGCGCCAGTCGAGTGCAAAGGGTTAAAATAAGTTAATTAAATAATAAGTAAACTAAATTAATTAATATAACGAAGAATACGATTCGTACAGAGGTACGCGTGGCCTGAAGGGGATTTTACTGTAAACTCGCGTGGCAGTCAACGTGTTAAATAGTCCGTCTTTAGTAGTTACAAGAACTGAGCCAAACGATCGGAGCAGTAACGAAGAGTTTGATTTTACGTCGCTTAGAGACCAACNATGCATGTCGCCATAGCGGCGCCAGTCGAGTGCAAAGGGTTAAAATAAGTTAATTAAATAATAAGTAAACTAAATTAATTAATATAACGAAGAATACGATTCGTACCGAGGTATGCGTGGCCTGAAGGGGATTTTACTGTAAACTCGCGTGGCAGTCAACGTGTTAAATAGTCTGTCTTTAGTAGTTACAAGAACTGAGCCAAACGATCGGAGCAATAACGAAGAGTTTGATTTTACGTCGCTTAGAGACCAAGTTCGTAACGTTACAAATTAGACGTTGGAACAGAGTGAAATAAATAACAGCGATGAAAAGAGTGATCGAGTAATTGATCTAAGAAGAAGCATAAACATATTTTTGCGACACTCGTCCCGAGGAACCGAAAATACATTTTGGCGTGTGCTTCCTAATTACAAAGCTTAAGATTCAATATTAGATCTTGTGTGATGTAAAGATACAGGAAATGTTGAAATAAAATAATTATATGCGTTGTCACGATTCGAGTGGTGAGTGAGAGTCGCCTCTCGAGTGCAAAGAGTTAAGGCGTTCGGGAGATTTTATATAGCGATCAGGATTTTCTAAACCTTTTTATTTTTATGATAAAATACTTATAGTGTATAAAGAAGAAAAATCGTAAATATAATTATATTAATTCAAGTGGTGATTGAGTGTCGCCTCTCGAGTGCAAAGGGTTATTATGGCGCCCGGGAGATTTTATATAGCGATACGGATTTTCCAAACCTTTTTATTTTTATGATAAAATACTTATAGTGTATAAAGAAAAAAAAATCGTAAATATAATTATATTAATCCAAGTAATGATTGAAAGTCGCCTCTCGAGTGCAAAGGGTTATTATGGCGCCCGGGAAATTTTATATAGCGATACGGATTTTCCAAACCTTTTTATTTTTATGATAAAATACTTATAGTGTATAAAGAAAAAAAAATCGTAAATATAAGTATATTAATCCAAGTGGTGATTGAAAGTCGCCTCTCGAGTGCAAAGGGTTATTATGGCGCCCGGGAGATTTTATATAGCGATACAGATTTTCCAAACCTTTTTATTTTTATAATAAAATACATATAGTGTAAAAAAAAAAAAAAATCATAAATAAAGTTCCTACTTTGTACAACTATATGTATTTTTTATTAATTTCTTCATCGTGGTTACAGCCTCTGCGATTACTCTTGTAATCTAACAAATACTTAAAAGTGTCTTTTAGGCGGAAAAGTCCCATGTTTTAAGGCACTTGATCCTAGATCGGTGATTTTATAAATGGCAACCCTAACCATACTTGCGATTATAAAAGTCTTCCGAAGTTCTTCCTCCATAACTAGCTTTGTCGTTTCTTTAACACTAGAACTGCCGAACTACCGTAATTTCTTACAAAAATTTTATAAATTTCCAATGATATATTCTTGTCGATTTTCTATGACTTTTTGTAAAAAATATATACAAAGAATTGTTACCCTTATTACAGATATTTTTTCAAATACCTATCATCTTTATTTCTTCGATACAAATAAGTCTACTTTGACCGCCGGTAGTTCTAGTGTTAACCATCGCAGCGACGCGATTCAAATAATTAAAAAAAAAATCCTTTTTTTTACAAAAGTAGAATCATCCGAGCGAGTAAAATGATCCAATTTGACTGGATTAATTACACTGCGCAGTTGGTTTATGGTTCGTCAACCGTGTGTTTTTTCACGTGGGTGCTTCTATTGGTCTATTCTGACTAAAGAGCTACCAGGTAGTGGATGCTCATCACACCTCGATAAGCTTCCTGGTTGCTATCGAGACAGGCAGTTGCTACAAAGTAACTACTTTCAACTGAACGGTGCGCTTTATTGCTCAATAAAATTTCTAAACGCTCTCTACAAAGAATCGACCCTGCACGTATCAGGCTACGGTTTCAGTGAACGCGTGGCTCTGGAGAATTGTCGTTTGCACGTATACGCGCGTACAATCGAACAAATGAATTCTTATTGGAGCGGTTATTATACTGCACCCGTTCTTCTTTCTTCTTCTTCTTCTTCTTCTTTTTTTCTTTCTTTAATGTCGCATCGACAACAAGATTATTAGCGACGACTACGACACTATCTAGATCTCATGTCAAATAGTTGTCGATTTGGTATATTTGAGAAGGTTTTCTCCATTTTGTTCCGATTTGAATACGACGTTGAGTTTCTTGGACATTTTTAACACTAGATTTACGGAACCCGTCAATTTCATGGATTTCTGATTTCATGCTGAAGTGCAATAATTATCTGTGTAGAAAATGTACACTCAAAATAGAATTTAAATGCAAGAAACATACTAACTAAATCTGTGCGAATAAAAACCTATTAATTTCAAATAAAATGAACTAATGTTATTACAGAAAAAGCACAGTTCAATATACCCGTTAAAATAGTCCAATTAATCCCCGTAAATCTAGCGTTAATCTGTTGTGTTGTTCGTTCGTCAGATGTTCTAAGAATTGAGAAGCTTAACCCTCTATAGCCTGAATTTTGTCTGCTTATTAGAAAATAAACTACGATTGATTACAGTTTTTCACCTTTATTTGAAAATTTTTAAAGTAATAATTGCTATGGAAGGATCGTAGTATCGCTACGGTAATACAGTAATTAAATTTAATAGTACAGTGATAACTAAATAAAATTAATTTTTAAAAATATAGATACATCAGTTTGTAACTTTTAAGTCGCACGATCCCATAGAGGGTTAAATGGTAAACGATGTGTGGCAAAAAAAATAAAAAAAGATCTTATTTAGCGGAAAAGCATAGGAACTTCAGATGCTAGAATAATTTATTTTAGTTGTCAGGGCTATCGCGAGGTGTTAACCAGTCAACTAATTACTGCAGTAGTTACTATGTTAATTACTAAACAGTGTTAACTAATTGACAGGTAAATAATAATAAAACGATAAACAGTGTTAACATGCACTGAATGTATAGTAATATTAATAAACAGAATTGTTTGTTCTGATATTATCTAACTCTCTATAACCAGAATTTTAGTTGTTCATCGGAAAAAAATTACAACTGATTATGATCTTCCTATAGAATAACTTTTTTATAGAATAATATACTAAAAGTATGATACAAATAAATAAATTCAACTAATTTGATATTATTTAATTTTCTGTAACCGCAACTTCCACTGACTATTTGTTCTATAAAAAATATTACGGTTCCCTGTTTCATTTTTGGTAATAATACAGTCAATTTTATTAGAACAATACCTGAAAAATTTACAATTAGGAAAGATTTAGGAGAATCGATGTTTTGAAAAAAAAATGAAACGTTGGCGAAAGTAAATAATATGACAATGATACAATAATGTTTACGTATCTTTCCGATTAATTTTTGTGTACTGAGTATTTAAATTGCTTTCTAAAAAAATATTGTTCTAATTTACAATTGTTCAGAATTTACTGCTGTAGGATTGGTTACACTGTATTTTAACACGTAATCATAATTTTTAAAATAAATTAGCTGGATTATTCGTTTGCAATATATTGAAGTTTATATTTTTAAAATTAGAACGATAGAATAAGATTCATAATTTTCAAGAAAACATTCTTCTAATATTATAATAATAACATCAATCTAAGTCTTTATTGCTGCAGAACTATTCATACTGTATTTAAACATGTAATTATAATTACTAAAATAAATCGACAGGACTATTCGTTTCCAATTTGTTAAGTTTCATATTTTTATTCTTATAAAATAAATATTCCTGGTTTTCCTTAATTAAAACGTTATAAAAAAAAGTTTGGGCCGACCAGGCGTGGATGCACACGTAAAACACGAGGGATGCACAGCGGTGATACAACTACAATTTTTAGTTAACGAAGGGGCATTAGTTTCCGCTACCGCGGACGACACTTTACATCTATGGAATTTTCGACAGAAAATACCACAGGTCGTGCAGAGTCTCAAGTTTCAAAGAGAAAGGTCAGTTTTTCAAATTACAACTCTTTTACGTAACTCTTAATGGAATCTTGTTTATCAACGACACTAATTTTCCACCTTTATGGATAGCTTTTATACGAAATAGGAACGGGGAAATAAAATTCAAATGGCAAAACTAATTATTACAGATTATTATTTAAACAACTGATAATTCCTTATTTGCATTATATATTTTATTATCATTTAGTATTCATGTATATTTATTACTGTGAAATATAAAAAGATAACTAGTTTCACCAATTGTTAATAAATATTATTAAACTGCGTTTTTTTATTCAAATTCATACATTAGGTTGTCTCGAAATTTTCTTTCGTTATCTTCACGCAAGCAACTTCGTCTGGCAATGTTTATAAAAACGTACAGCTTTATTTGTTAACACTAGAACTATCGAAGATTAAAATAGATCTATTTGTAGCAAAGAAATCAAGATGATGAGTATTTGAAAAAATTCTTATAACAAGGGTAATAATTCTTTGTGCATATTTTTTACAAAAAATTATAGGAAATTCCTAAAAATGCGCCACTGTGAATTTATAAAATTTCTAGTAGTTCTAGTGTTAAATATTTTATTCCCACAAAAATAATTGATAAATTTCTTACCAATTATTCGTGTTTAATAAAAATCAAATTGATCGTAAAATAGCGCTTAAAACAGTTCGAATCATCTTTTATTAAGAGAAAAAAAATTAATATTATCAGCCTATAAAAATAATTAACAAACATTTTAAGCTCTACGGTTTCTTATTAATGCCTTACGATCGACAAAAACCAAATTATGTGCATATTTTTTGCAAAAAATTATAGAAAAAATCTAAAAATGCGCCACTTAAAATAATTATCAAATATAAAATAAGGTATTCTAAAAAATACATAAAGTAAGGAGAACAAATCTTTACTTATATTTTGCACAGAAAATCACGGAAAATACTAAAAAAATGCATCGTTAAAAATTTACAGTGTCTATGAGAAATTACGAACCGGTCATTTTGATCGCTTTGGTAGTTTCAGTGTTAAGCATCCATTGCTTATTAATAAAACGAAAGAAACAGTTTTGGGACAACCTAATATTTAAGAATACAGTAACAGCGGTAAAACTTCAGTAGAAAATTATTTCACCTACCAGATAATATAAAAAAAAATTATAATATTGATATTTTATGTATCTTTTGATATCACGTGCAATTTTTCAATTTTAAGTTTCCTGCAAATACATAATTTATATATATATTAGTAATTTTATGCAATTTTTCAATTTTAAGTTTTCTGCAAATGCATAATTTATACATATACAATAGTAGTTTTATGCAATTTTTCATTTTTGAGTTTCTTGCAAATGCATAAAAATCCGCCGTCTAAATGTTATACAGGTAGCCCTTCTACAACGCGGCATCTTATAACACGGTTTCGCTATAACACGATTCATAAATTGCAGGAACCCTCCTACAATACGGTTTCGCTCTAACACGATAAGAAAATTGCAAAAACCTTTGTACAATACTGTACTTCTATAGCCACGGCGAGGCTTCCCGTCTTAAAGATACAGTTTTGCGGAAAGTATTTCTTTTTATCTCCGTGGCCTGAAAACAAAAGTGTCTCACGCTTGTACATACATTTATATTTTTAATAAAAATTAAGTTATTTATGTAGAATTAAAAAAAAATATTTGTTTTTAATAAGTTTTCGGAACGTAGCCCCCCTTTTTGTACTGGCTCTGGGTCTCATACAACGCTGTTTCACACAACATGGCATTTTCTAGGAACCAATCTACCGTGTTAAAGGAGGGTTACCTGTACATCTGTTTTTTTTTTATCGACTATTCAAATCTTTCTTGCGTTCGAAACTTTGAACGAATCGATTCGAAATAATCAAGCCGTGAAATATTGTATTTTAAACAGAATAACGTGCATCCACCTGCCGCTACAAAGTAAATGGTTGTACGTTGGTACGGAACGAGGGAACATTCATGTACTCCATATCGAGACGTTTGTCCTTTCTGGATACGTAATTAATTGGAACAAGGCTATCGAAATGTAAGTATGCAAATACATGTTTAAATGGCCTAAGTTACGGATATGATTAATAACTATGAACAATGTTATACGTACATGTGTAGAATAAACAGCGCGAGCGACATACACTTTCAAATCGCAATATTGTCTTATTCTAGAACATCTTCGTTTTTACATACTTGTCTTGTTTCCCGATTAACGAGTACTTAGTTTTTTTCGATTAAATGAATTAATTGAGTTAAATATAAGCTCGACCATACGTTGTTTTAAATTGTGATAAGTGTATTATAAAACTGAATATATTTATGTTTCGTTGATGCATTGATTTGCTGGTTCCTAAATTATTTTTTTTTCAAAAACACGAAACTGATATTGGTACGTGTGTTAGAAAATTATTATTTGTGGTAAGAACACATATAAATCGTAATTCGTAGTAGTGTACACGTAACACGATGGTACAAAGAATTCTTAAATAATTTAAAAAATAGTTTTCAAACGAATCCTATGAATGGTAGAATTCACGAATGAAATTTTGATTCGACTTCGAATGAAACAAGTTTCTCTAAGATTCTTCAATTTTAGATTTTAATGCACAATATGCGATGTATCGATCTAGATTGATCGAGAGATAAATATGTGTTAACGTTAATAGATTGTACGATACCGATTAATATTACCGTTGCCGCTTCAAATAGCAATTGGAACAATTTCGAAAAAGATGAGTGAGATTAGAGTTAAGAAACCTAATTTCTAATCACAAGTATGTCGTATTAGAATGTCTGCATATGTATAATGTGTGAGTGTATGAACATTGATCTCGGGAAACAATATTCACGAGGTCGATTTTAAAAATAGTTGTTAAAATTTTGTTCGAAAACAAGAGAGTTTAAACGGAGAATAAAAAAAAA
>SMSQ01019723.1:0-11898 GCA_019453375.1 Ctenoplectra terminalis | reverse complement strand
TATGTATTTTTTTCAATGGTTTCAAAATGTATTAAAAAATGAAATAAATCTCTGAGGTACGGTGGGATTAAAAGTGTCCCACCATTTTGATATATTTCACGGCATGGTGGGACATTTTTAGTCCCACCTCGAAATCTTGCGGTAGCTGCGTGTGCATAGGTTTGTATTTCGCCTTATTTACGTAAAGCGGTTGGTAATGTATTCAAACAATGTTACAAATGTATTCTCCTTGTGTTGGCAATACTCAACGCGCAATTAACGGTTGACCAATTGTTATAAACGGAAGGTTTATCGCACTAACATTTTAATCAACTATTACTATTTTGTTATGTTTTTACACGATGTTATACCTTTATTAATAAAAATATACCAATTTTGTTTCATTTAAAACCCGATAAAACTCCTGTGCAACATGGGTCTATTTTTGATCTGAAATCCTGTGCCTCAAAGAGATAAAAAGCTATCGTTTTAGGTACAGGTAACCCTCCTATAACACGGTAGATTGGTTCCTAGAAAATGGCGTGCTGCGTGAAACCGTGTTGTACGAGACCCAGAGTCAGTACAGAAAAGGGGGGTTACGTTCCGAAAACTTATTAAAAACAAATATATTTTTTAATTCTACACAAATAACGTAATTTTTATTAAAAATATAAATGTATATGTACAAGCGTGAAACACTTTTGTTTTCAGGTCACGGAGATCAAAAGAAATGCTTTCCGCAAAACTGTATCTTTAAGACGGCAAGCCACGCCGCGGCTATAGACGTACAGTGTTGTACAAAGGTTTTTGCAATTTTCTTATCGTGTTAAAGCGAAACCGTGTTGTAGGAGGGTTCCTGCAATTTTCTTATCGTGTCATAGCGAAACCGTGTTATAAGATGCCGTGTTGTAGGAGAGCTACCAGTACTAAAATTAGGTAAAAAAGGTACTAAAATCACTTAGGTACTTAGGTAATCGAAACTGAGCAGATAGTAGCGAACACGTAACAGGAAAAATTCGAGTCCGGTGATTCAGTCGCAATATTTCGCTGTGTGGAACTGATGTGCTTGTTCGGTTAGTTTGTTACGTGATTAAATATGTTATGTTGTATCCGAATAATTCATCAGTTATTATTGTTTACGTTTGTCAATTGGGCCTGTGTTTGTCGTGGAATGTCCGTTCGTTCCAGAATAATGAAATTAATTTATTTTGTCTAATCGATATCGTTGGGTTGGTCAGAACCGAACAGGTCCTCTTTTGTATCCGAGTGGATTGATGAAAATAATAGGTCTTTATGTTCAGTGTTCGTAATGATATGTTTAAACATTCGATGTACAGATTAGCTTTCATTAATTATACAGGTGGTCAAACTTTGGATAACGTTTCGTTCCAATTATTCAAACGTTAATAGTATCAGATATATTATTGACTTTAAATATTGTGGTGAATATTAACCCTTTGCAATCGAGAGGCCACTATCACTCGCCACTTGGGTTGACGCAGCAACTCGAATGGTAACTGATAAGCGACAATAATCGCTTTATCATTAGATATATGTAAGAAAGCGTTAGACAACCGTGTTATACATTATCGACATGTGCCTGTACATGCGAGGATTGTGTGTGTGCGCGCGACGCACGCTTGTGCGTTTTCTCATTTGTTTTAAATATTATAAAATTATTTATTTTAAATATTATATATTATAAAATAAAATAAAAATGGGTTCCTGACAGAAGATTCGGGATAATAAATCGTATATATTATTACACTTAATTATATTATATAAAATGTAATATCTTTAAAGATATGTGATTCGTGCAGTCTCCTTTGTGCCACCAAAAGAAACGCATAACCTTTGTACATTTTATATAATATAATTAAGTGTGATAATATATACGATTTATTATCCGAAACTTCTGTCAATATACTTGTTCTTTACATTTTAGATGCTCGAATCGATGTAGAATTCATAATAGAGCATCGCGTTTAAAATTATTATTTTTAATTTAGTAGTAGAAACTGAGCCAAACGATCAAATTAGCAGTAGCAAGGATGAATTTGATTCTACGCTGCTTGGAGACCAAATTTATAATGTTATAAACGAGACATTTGAATGTAGCGAAATAAATAACAATAACGAAGCCAGTTATCAAGTAATTGATCCAATAAGAACCAAAAATATATTTTTCCGACACTTGTCCTGAGAAATCGAAAATGCATTTTGGTAAGTGCTTCTTAAAATATCGCGCGAAGCAAAATTACAAAGTTTAAGATTCAATGTTAAAATATTATTATACACGAAACGTTGAAATAAAATAGATCCTTTATTGCCATACAAGTTGCCACATTAATTCAAGCGACGAGTCGTTTCTCGAGTGCAAAGGCTTAAAGCAAAAATTTTTAGGCGAAACATAAGATATCTAATACGTAACACAAAATCAACCAGAAAAAAATATGAAATGCAATTTGGATGACAAAGAATTAAATAACTCGTGCGCGCTTCACGATTGCAATATAAAAAATATCCTTTTCCTCTGCTTCGTATTCCTATTTTTTTGATCATTAACATAAATGCGATTAAAGTACAGTTATTTGTACCAAAGAAATCAAAATGATAGGTATTTCGAAAAATACCTATAACAATTCTTTATGCATATTTTTTACAAAAAATTGCGGAAAATCCTCAAAAATTCGTTATTGTAAATTTCTAAAATTTCTATAAGAAACTATGAACAAGTCATTTTGACTTGTTCGGTAGTTCTAGTGTTATTCAATCATTCCCATGTTTCAAGACACGAGCTCCAAACAAAAACATTAATTCTCTAATAATAGCCAGAATTAATTAAAGGTGAAACCTTTTGAAGAAGAATATTTTATCAATTTCAATAAACATCCACGACACGAATTACTCGGTACCAATTAAAACTTGTGAATTACCGCAAGGCACGCAACCTCGTGTTACGTTTGACGCTAAAAATACTCTCCAAACTCCCCCACTTTTTTTTTTTCTTTTATTTTCCTACAAAATGTTTAGAATAGAAGTATCAAGTACAATCGGGTGCGTCATTAGTGGGGAAACAAAGACGGAAGAAGGAGAGACACCCTTGACTATATCTTAGTCATATCTCTGTTACTGGAATTTTAGGGGAGAATGCAAACGACCGTAAGGGGAGAAGAAAAAAGAAAGTTTCCTAGACGAGGACCAGTAATAGACGGCTCCACCCACCCCTGGATACGGTTCTTATGTGCCGGAGGAACTGAAGAAGAGACTAGCGGCTCCACGAATCGATTGAACCACGGGTAGTCACGATAAGAGGCCAATTTCGTGTCTGACTCATGTATTGCTTGCAATATCGATGTCGAATTTATTGAAGCAGCACAATACTTTGATAAAACCTGATCACGGAAATGTGCTCCATGCGAGACTCGACTGAATAAATGTATCTCTAACGCTGTTATTTAACTTGTTAGGGGCCGAATGAATTCTTATCTCTACGAGAGCTATTTTTCTTTGGACGTGTCTCGAAAACCTGTGGAGGCTACGTCGACGTGAGAAATAATGCACGTCGTTTTATTGGTTTTCCTGTTGTTCATATTGACTTAGGGTTTCTTTGTCGATCGCCGTTTGTTATATGCAGCTATTGAGATTTCTATTGAAACTTTTTCTATTTCGCGTTAAATATACAGAAATTGTATTAAATATTAATCTTCCTGTTCTTTTTGAGGTTATAAGAACTGAAATGAAACTTACCGAAAGAAACTTAATTTTACAGAAATTCTACATGCTTTTAACATTGAAACTGTCGATAATGATAGTTGAAAAATGTATTTATTTGTACCGAAGAAATTGAAAATTAAATGTGAAACGTACACAATTCAAGGAAGATAAATATTTGTACATATTTTTAATAGAAAATTAATACATGGCAGTACATCATTTTCCTAATTTACACGGAAGATCGGTTCCCCGGAATACCGTGTAAATCGAAATCATGATGTTTTGTATGAAAAACCGTGTAAATTAAAAAAAAAAAAAATCAAGATGTGCATAATTTAGACAGTTATTTAATTAAATTCATTTATTTCAACGCGAAATAAAAATAAAATGTAACATTTATATTCAGTTACTCTCAAAACCGCGAATCACTAGTGACTCTAGCATGGCATACGAATTAATTAATATAAATGCTTTTTCTGTACGAAAAAAGAAAAAAGAAAAAAACGGAGAATTTCCTTTTCTAGATTTAATGTCAGTGTTAACAAACGAACGGTACTAAAAAATGACTGTACAAATATATACGCAGCATAAATTCTTGTTTTGAACAGTTTTTATTTTTGAAAATTCGTTGCTTTGAAAACCGTGTAAATCAAAGGGTAGGTGTATATTTATGCTAGTTTATTTATCACTTAACAATAGTTCTAGTGTTAAATATTCCTTTATTAGATTTGGTGTATTTAATATTTTTAAATGAAAAAAAAAAAAAAAAAAAATTACATATTTAGAGGGACACAAATCTAGTGTAAATGAAGCGGACAATAGAATTAATAAGAAAGATAAATTCTTTTTTAACTAGCCTGTACAAGACTACAACTCTAACTGGATAAACAAATGCCTAGTAAATTCAATAATATTATTTATAAATTGCAAATAATATTTATTATTCACATATGAAATTTAGATATAATATAATATTATCGATATCATACAGTAAAATATGAAGAAATAATTTTTATTAAACATTTACTGATAGAGTAGACCAAGGAAAAATAAGAATCAAAATAAGATTTCAGTAAAAAGATTTTTAATTTCAAAATAACTTTTTATTATTAACGTTCAAACTAGATGAGTATTAATCACGAATTTATAATAAAAAGCTAACTTTCTAAGTTTTGACTATTATTTTCTCACTATAAAACAGAAAATGATCCGATTCGCCTGTGTCTACCATCCAGGTTAATTAGCAATTATTATTCGCTTCGTTAATTTTACTACGATCATCATTGATCGATTAAATGGAAGACTACTGAAAGGTTAGGAGCGCATGAAGATAAAATATGTAAAATAAATAATTAACTCGAACAGAAAAATCGTTATTAATCTTACAAGGTAAAATGAGATTTTCCGTTCCAGAACTGAAACTGCTGAGCTACTTTTGTTCATCGCATGCTACGCGAAAACAAAGGCTTGTCATTAACAACGCAGCTTCTCTCTTATTACCCTTTTAACTGTATTTTTATAATAAGATACTCCGCGTCGTGTTTTGTCCTTCTATTTTAATTTGGCTTTGAGAAAACAGCCCTTTAATTAAATCTGTTAAATCTTTTGTTAGAAACGAAGCTCCTCCATTTTTGATTATAACGATCGTAAAAATACGAGGTACGATTTTGAATAAATAAATAGGACGAATTATTTAGAACACTGGGATAAAGAGTGATATTTTCTTTGCGTTCAATGTTTGATTTGTATAAAGTAAATTTTAACACGATTAAAGTAAATTGCAGATGATTAGAGTTCTTTTCGTAAAAACGCTTTTTAAGAAGTAAACGATTTTTCAGGGCAACTAGAAGATTGGAGTAATGAGATAATAGTGCTTCGGCCTTATTACTTACATCCTTCTTAATTGCAAGTTAGAAGCTAGAAGTTCTTAAGTAGGAAACGTGACGCATCCAATCGTAATTGCAAAGTATGTCACACCGAGGAAAGAGATCAAAGTTAATAACATTTTGTCTCGTGAGACGTCTTGTTTACAAATCAAAATGAGTAATAGAATAAAATACGTTATATCTTAGAAATTTATAATGTTAATATACAGAATGTCTTAGAAATTTATAATGTTAATATACAGAATATCTTACAAACTTTTGTTATAATTGATGGAAGTAATATACGGTGAACCTTGTAACGCGGTACGAATTAATCTGATTTGTATCTATTACTATTAACACTAGATTTACGGAACCCGTCAATTTGACGCAGTTCAAATTTCGTGCTCGAGTTTAACAATCATGCGTGAGAAAAATATAAACCCAAAATGAAATTTATATAGAAAAATTGACTAAATAAGTTTCTGCTTATAGAAATCTATTAATTTGAAGTAACCCGGACTAATGATATTACAAAAAAATTGTATTTCAATGTATCCATCGAAATGATCCAATCAATGTCCGTAAACCTAGTGTTATAACACGATTCGAATTAATCTGATTTATATGTACTAATTCCGAGTTCCTTATAACGGTACAAGTTAATCTGATTTGTATTTACTACTATTAAGATTCTTATAACACGATTCGAATTAATCTGATTTGTATTTATTATTATTGAGATTCTTATAACACGATTCGAATTAATCTGATTTGTATTTACTTCTATTGAGATTCTTGTAACACGATTCGAATCAATCTGATTTGTATTTACTACTATTGAGATTCTTATAACACGAACCGAATTAATCTGATTAATATGTACTAATTTCGAGTTCCATATAACTCGGTACGATTGAATTGCGTTAAAGGTTTACTATACCAAAATCAAAAACTAATCTCTCTGTGTGTTCGGAATTTCACAATCTAATTTTTTCTTACCATTTCCATGGGAACTTAATAAGGTACGAAATTTTCAAATTGTGAACTAAATAATAATTATTCACATAATTAGTTATCGAATCGAACGCATTTCTTCAAACACGCCTCATTCTTCATTTCTTCGCTACAAGTACATCCCAACGCCGATAGTTTGACCGTCAACATTCTTTTTCACCGCCAACTAATTAATACCCATCTCCTCGATAAATACCCAGTAAACCTTCGCGAAACAATGCCAATAAATATCGACCGAAGACTTCTCGGACAACCAAATACCATCAACTGTCTCCGAGTACATTCATTGGCGAATAATGCAAGACTTTCTAATACGTAGGCGTAAGAGAACATCGCGTACCGACTACAGAATCTCTCAATCGCGACACGTACATCTCCGATCGGCGAACGACTTCAAATGTTCCTTTTAACGAGAAAACGTTCATTAGACGCGCGCCAATATGGCGCTTATTTATCCCAAACCTCCGACGTCGAGGAAATCGGTAGCTCGAGAATGAGTTTCGAGCGGTGCAGCTGTACCGAGCGGAGTTTAGCTAACCGAGGAACGACGAGGGTAAACAAGAGAGCAAAAGAAAGAAAAAGAGAAGGAAAAAAAAAATGCAAGGGGTAACGGAGGAGAGGGTAGATAGAAAAGTGGAAAGGAAAAGGCTGAACGCGACTCGCGTATTAATAACGCAAGCCGTGAGGGCGAGACGGAAAATCGGCAGAAAGAGGGGCCTTTTTAACCCCTGACAAACCGGGGAGTTTGCCGCATTATCCCTCGACCCTAAGCAAACTGCGTGAGTGCAGATTCATCGTTCTTCCTTCGTCTCCTTTTTCTTCTCCCGTTTCCCTTCTCTCGCCGCATGTGTACCGTGGCTCATCTATGCAACCGCATAGGACACAGAGTGGTGTACGGCCACTCTGTTTGTCCGTGTGACTCGTATTTACGTACATTTATGCGAGGTACTTCTGTAAACGTAGTCGCACGCCCCCGATTTCCAGAAGTCTGCGACTCTCCGAGAAGAGTCAAAGACTAAATCGCGCAGGGAATAATGTAACAGCGATTGGCGAATGCAACGGGCGCGTCCGCCAACTTTGCATACCTTCGCCTTTCCTGCGATCTGTGATCAAACGTTTCTGTGCACTTCGTAGAGAGCATTTCGTCTCGTCTTATTTTAAATCGCTTAAAGTTCTTCTTCAACCCGTTAAGTTGGAAATGTGTCGGAAGTGTTTTGAAATTTTTGTGTTTGGAGGAGAGGTCAATTTTGATTTTTTTTTTCTCGTGGATCCAGAGGGAAAGTAATTTTATTTAATTCCTGTGTAAATTGAATAGGATCGGGTAGATCTTAGTTTCTGAGTCGATGTTTGATTTAAGAAAAATTTGAATCGAATAGAATTCGTTTTAATGAATTTAATTTGTAATGAATTTCGATTAATTTTAACTAATATATATATAGTGAATTTTATTCAATTTGAGTAGGGATTAAATCAATGTTATTAAATTTTTATCAAATATGGAAAAGTATACCCACTTTAGAACCGGAACTAGTGAACAAAACTGCCATAAAATTATAAAAAAATAAAGCTTACTTATAAATAAGAAACAAATAAAAAATAAATAAAAATACTTACATATATAAAATAAAAAATAAAAAAAATACTTATATATAAAAAAATAAAAATTAAATAAAAAATACTTATATATAAAAAAATTAAAAAATAAATAAAAAATATTTAAATATACGAAAATAAAAAATACCTATGTATCAAAAAATGAAGTTCACTTTGTCAATAATTTTTGTAAGTAATGCACATTGGCAATAATTCTGCGGTATGAATTTATTTTTGCTCTAAATTTACCACAAACCTCAGACAACTGTAACTCCGCCCTCTTTTAATTGCAAGCAAAGTACTCAAACAATTATAATCAAAATCGATTAGTATTCTCAGGAAATATCGTTACTGTTTAAATTATAATTGCATTTCGTATACAGTATTCGTTACAACGCGTATTATTCCTATTTTCAAATAACGTTCTCGCGTAAAAAATCGATTAATTAAATTCCACAGACAACCCGTCGACATTCACGCAACGAAACGGAAAAACCAATACGTCGTACGGCATATATAATTTAATAAACCCCGTTGACATCAGTTTTATTTGAGTCTGATGGATGATTTGGAGGGTTTCGATTAAAAAATGAAAGTGTGCGTCAGAGGTTGATTCGTTGGCGCGTGCGAGTGACACCACACAATGGACGTAAATGCATCTGCAAATACCCTCGCGATGCTCCGCGGGATCTACTTAAGTACACGGTGTTACACGTTCAAAGTCACACCCACGCGTGCAAACGCGCCTATCCAACGATAGTCTACGTGAAGAAGAGACAGGGAAGAGATGAAAATAATCGTGAAAATGAAATGAAATTAACACTTTGACCGCCGCGTCGAAATCACACGTTTTGCTCAGGACGCCGCACCGGTACATAGAAGATTTGATAAAAATTAGTTAATTTTTTATCTAATAAAAATTTTTAATCGTCCAATAGTGGACATTTTATTTCAACGTATTCTCTTATCAGCGATGACGTTCAAAATTTATGAACTGTCAATGTTCGAAGCACTCCGGTCATTGATGATCACCGTAGCGCTACAGGAGAAATAATCCGGGGTCACATACGACCGCCATGGCGGTCAACGTGTTAACTCTTTTAGTGTCCGGCGAAAAACGAGTGCCTATGCGAAGATAACCGGCCGAATTTGACAAATATACAAGGATTTGGAGAAACGGTCATAAAAAGCAAACTACAAATGATATTTACATGATTAAAAAAGCAACGTATTCAGGAGGAAATAGAGAATAAAGCGATGACACTAATTTTTCGATATCAATTGAAAATCATATGAATAACATAATTATAAATTATTATAAAAAATATAAAAATTGAGTTCTCTGTTTCAAAACGTTTTTACACATAGGAAAAGGCATCGTTTCGTCGTAACTTTATATAAACCACTTAGTACGCGATATATAATTTGCATTTCCAATTTATTTTGTAAAAAAATTTATGATACTTCACACAGAAAAAAAAAAGATAACTCTATGGTACTTATACAAGAATACTCATACAAGAACAAAAAAGTCAAGAAAAAAATTCATTTTCGTTAGTTTCATACGCAATTAACAGTAGAACTACCGACGATTAAAATAGACTTATTTGTAGCAAAGAAATCGAAACGATAAGTATTTGACAAAATACATATATTAGAGGTAATAACTCTTTGTGCGTGTTTCGTTTAAAAAATTATAGAAAGTCCCTAAAAATTTCCATGACAAATTACGAACCAGTCGTTTCGACTGGCACGGTAGTTCTAGCATTAAATATGGAAAAGCTTTTCGCCGAAAAACCTAAGAAGTTTTGGAAGGATGGGATATTCGAGTTACGCGAGAGACGGAGAAAGGTTATAGAACAAAATGGAACATATATAATTTAATAATGTAGAAGGAAATTTAAATGTGTTGTGTTTGAATTCTCCTTAATACTCGATACGAACTTTCCGGACAACCCAATACCATCGTTCATTAACACTAGTTTCACGGAACCCGTCAATTTGACGCAGTTCAGATTTCGTGCTTGAGTTTAGCAATCATGCGTGCGGAAAATGTAAACTCAAAATGAAAATTATATAGAAAAATGTACTAAATAAATCTCTGCTTATAGAAATCTATTAATTCGAAGCAAACCGAACTAATGATATTGCAAAAAATTTGTATTTCAATCTAACCATCAAAATGATCCAATCAACGCCCGTAAACCTAGTGTTAAACAATATACTTTGCTATGTATATTTTTATTATATCAACAAGAACTGTATCGATTAGAATACCAAGAGCTCTTTCCATCTATAGAGTCCATCTGTGGAATCTGCGATATAAAATGACAGAAACAGGTAATCAAACGGAAACAGAGCAAGAAACTGGCGAACGAGCAAGATATTTGTCACTGGAATACGAACAACGGAAGAATAAGTGCTAATGGTCGTTCAAGAATACGTAAGAATATAAAAATAGATACGCTGCTTATACACAGATGCGTAAATCGTTTAGAAAGAATCCTACAAGCAGGGAAAGATTGTTTTAAAAACATACGGAACTTGCTGAAAGGTAACGTTTTCCTTTTTACCGAGTGTTTGCACACTTTGCACGGGTTTTGCTTTCTTTCTTCGGGTGAAAGGAAATTCAATTTCTACAGAAAGACTGGAAGAAAAGCACGGAAAGGATACTGCCTGAACTTAGAATTAACAGAAAGAAACGAACGAAGAGAATCGGAGAGTATTCTGGAAAAAAAAGCTCGTTAGCTAAAATGATGAATCGAGTAAATTGCATGGAAAACTTGAGATTTAGCTTTTTTAACATTAAAACTACCGAGGGTAGTTTTTCTATTTAATCACGTTTTAACTGAGCGCTTCTTTAACAGTTTTAAATAAATGGAATATACAGGTTTTTGAATAAACTTTTTAAGAAAAAGTTGCGCGATGGATAAAAAGATTGTTCAAAAATTGATGAAGATTTTCTTTCTCTCAATTCAAGCATTATTTTATAAATTTCTATATTTAGTATATTTAGGATTGACGATAAGAGAAAAGTTATTGCTCTGAATTTTTTTTTTCGGTTGTAGATGTTTTTAATGTAGAACAAATATTTAATTGACAGTAGAACTACCAGCGATTAAAGTAGATTTATTTGTAGCAAAAAATCAAAATTATAGGAATCTAAAAAAAAGTACCTATAATAAGGGTAAAGATTCTTTGTGCATATTTTTTTTTTTTTTTAGAAATAATCATGGAAAATCCCAGAAAATGTATGTTTGTAAATTCATAAAATTTCCATGAGAAATTACGAATCAGTCATTTTGACTGCTTCGGTAGTTCCACTATTAAAAAACACTAAAAGGTAGTCAAAATGACCATTTTAAAGAAAATTCTATTAATCGACAGTGGTGTATTTTGAAGAATTTCTCGTGTTTTATTGTAAGAGATACAGATCGAGATTTATTTCCCTTGCATTCTGAATTTTTTCAAATATAATTTCGGTAAAACTGTTAAATTAAATTAAAAATCATTATCTTTGTAAAACTTAGAGAATAAAGTTACGATCGAATAAACTCTTGCTTACGTACTCTCCAGAATAAATTGTATTCTAAACATAGCTCTTGATTTAAAGTTTAAACTGAACAGATAACTTTATAAAATTAACCTTTCATACATGGTCGTATGCTATTTTCACCTTTTCAAGATCTAAAATACAAAACACGAGAAATTTCTTTTCCTCGGTGTA
>SMSQ01019721.1:10184-21354 GCA_019453375.1 Ctenoplectra terminalis | reverse complement strand
AAAAAAAAAAAAAAAAAAAAAAAAGCTAGAACTTCGGTAAGAAAATTATTTCACCTGCTAGGATACCTTTTGGAAATTATTTTGACATTTTTGCACCCTTAAAATCTCCTCTAATTCGCAGTCCACTTACAAGAAAAAAAAAAAGAAAAAAAAAATATAACAATATTTTCCAGTTTCTCAAATTAATTTAAACACGTTTATTAATAATCACCACAATTACTTTTCTCAACGCGATACTTACAGTATTTTCACTAATACTAAAATTACCAACAATTAAAATTTTACCACTTTACACGAATGAAATCGAACAGAAAGTCATTGAAAACAAAAAATACCCAAAAACAAATAAACCTTCATTACTATTTTTCACAGGTCACGGAAAGTCTTCAGAAAACGCATCGTTGGTTTAGAAAATTTCTCTTAAGAGATTAAATCGATTAAAAACAACCGATTAAAAATAATTAGTCCACCAGTTAATTCCAAAAATTAATGGACAGATGTTCCACGAAAGTCACAGGTTCGTGTCCAACGAAAGACGATGATTTTTTTTTCTTACTAATTTGCTCGGTAAAATGGCTAGCTTGGGCAAGATGAAGTTCTCTGCAAGATTTCACGAGACACAAATTCCCCGCCGTGTCCCTAGTTATACTCAATATTCTGCAGGTTAACGATGGCATGCGCGAGTATTTCATCCCTTCCGTGAAGTATGTGGAGCAGAATGTACCTACACGAAGGAGTTATGCTAGACACGATCCGTATCGGGTATCATTAGTGTCGACGGTATTCGAAGTTACATCACGCGAATTAATTCGTTGCGTTTTCTTGCACCGGAGCTCGCCGCCTCGCGTAGACGGAAATTTTCATCGCCGATGACGATCCGCGCGTTTTGACGTCGAGATATGTGCGTGTAACGTGTTACGCGTCACGGGAGAATCTTAATCAGAGGGGATCGAGCTCGGAAATCGAGTTGTGTGGATCTTACAGCACCTAAGTTGTTCGTGGTTAAAATTGTACGAGGTATCTGTTGTTAATTTAGAGACATTTACCGCTATCCGATCTGCGGATGCGGTAAATGGAACGTTAATTCGTGCGATGGTTCGTTTTAGTACTTCGTCGTACGTTTTTCTATCGCATAATTCTGTAGAAATATATGGTTCTAATCTTGCTGTTTGCTTTTTTGTCATTTATACCACATGTTTCAATCGTTTAAAAAATATTTTTGATTTAGAAAATTTACAAATTTTAAATACGTTTGATCTGATAAAAGAATATTTTATAGCACAGTATTTATGTAAAAGTGAACTGTATTTCGAGTTGTGTTATAAACTCAAAGAGGACAGCAGGGTTAAGCTTCTAAGACGTTCAATTATTTAAGATCCAATTAGAACTTGAAAATTTTTATTGTAACCTATTAAACTGAACTTCTAACTCGATAATAAAGAAACATCAGAAGAGTTGTAAATCTGATACCGAGATACTATAAATATTATAAAAAGTCTGAGCTACAAATTTTCCCAATTATATCTAATTCGAACCGTTAATTATTAAATTAAACTAAATTTTTAACTCGATAGAGAAAAATATAAAAACAATTATAAATATGCTAAGATGTTAGAAATATTACGAATAGACTGTATGATAAATTCGAGCAATTGTATGTAACAAATTTTTATGTTTTTTAATTAACCTTCCCGAGTAAATATTTCATTTTTCCTGGGATCAAAAACGCGTTCCCGAATCAGGTGATTATGATAGCGAGTCGCCTTTACAAACATTTACATCGAAATCACGGTTCTCGATTCCCAAACCAATTTAATTCAGCATCCAGTCAGAGAATAGAGAATGCCGCTCAACACCGGCTCGAATCGTCAGCGTGGAACCGCGTCGCGATATTACGAATGCGCTCTTTCGGCTCTCTCCATTTCATTATCGCCGTCGCAATAAGAGATCCGTGGCTGTGCACGGACCGGAAACGGAGGGTACACCAAAGACGCTTATAACCGACGCAGTCTGCGTTAAACTTTCTTTCTAACGCTCAAATTGCGGGCTCCTTCGGCTCTTCGTCGGACCGGTTACTTCATATCTTTCCTGCTCTACTTTGCTTTGCTGCGTTCCACTTTGCTACATTTCGCATCGCAACATTTCGCATCGCAACATTTCGCTTCGCTAGGCTCCGTATTCCTGCGCTTAGTTTCTTTATAGTTCATATTATTATGCTCTGCGTTGCTACATTTCACTTTTGTTTGATCCGAGTTACTATGCTTCACATTGTTGTAAAGTGCAGTGAGTTGCTTCTCTTTGTATCGGTAGGTTTAGAATTATTGTGTTTGGGATTGCTATGCTCAGAATTCCTATGTTTGGGACTACTACGCACCGAATTCCTGCGCTTTAGATTTCTACGCTACAAATTTATACGCGTTGAATTTTCTGCGCTTCGAATTTACACGCTCCGAATTTTCTTACGCTCCGAATTTCCTAAGCTTCAAATTTCTTACGCTTCGAATTTCCTACGCTCCGAATTTCTTACGCTCCGAATTCTTACGCTCCGAATTTCCTAATCTCCCAATTTTTACGCTCCGAAATCCTACGCTTCGGATTTCCTAGGCTGCGAATTTCTTACGCTCCGAATTCTTACGTTTCGAATTTCCTAGGCTCCGAATTCTTACGTTCCGAATTTCCTAAGCTTCAAATTTCCCATGCTTCGAATTTCCTACACTCCGAATTCCCTACGCTTCGAATTTTCTACGCTCCGAATTTCCTACGCCCCGAATTCTTACGCTTCGAATTTCCTAGGCTCTGAATTTCTTACGCTCCGAATTCTTACGTTCCGAATTTTCTAAGCTTCAAATTTCCCATGCTTTAAATTTCCCATGCTTCGAATTTCCCATGCTTCGAATTTCCTACACTCCGAATTCCCTACGCTTCGAATTTTCTACGCTCCGAATTTCCTACGCCCCGAATTCTTACGCTTCGAATTTCCTAGGCCCTGAATTTCTTACGCTCCGAATTCTTACGTTCCGAATTTTCTAAGCTTCAAATTTCCCATATTTCGTATTTCCCATGCTTCGAATTTCCTACGCTCCGAATTCCCTACGCTTCGAATTTCCTACGCTCCGAATTCCCTACGCTTCGAATTTTCTACGCTCCGAATTCCCAAAGCTTCCAACTTCCTACGCCCCAAATTTGTACGCTTAAAACTCTTACGCTCCAAATTCTCTCTTTTCAAGCTCACCGAAAGAACCTTTTCCCTCTCCCAAATTCCTTGTCCTCATCCAGTTTTCAATTACCGCCACTTACGACCGAAATTTCATTCTCGTTATGAAATACGTTGCTCGGCCGTCAGCGTGGCGGTTCCTGTCAGCCGTCATCGACGCGAACGACAACTTCGTCGTCGTATATTCCCGTAATACAATCGAGTCGAATCAGCGACGTGTGAAAGCGTGAGCGAACGCACGGAACGCGCTGCTCAGCTTTCCACCGGCAATAAAACACATCCCAGGGACAGACGTAGACGCCTCCACTCGAATGGATGTAATATTCCCCTCGTTCTGCTTCGCAATTGTGTAACGATGCTCACGGTCAAGTTGAGCGATAGTTACTAGTGTTTCGGACCGCTTTAAAAATTTTAGGTTTTCGAATTGACCAATTACTAATAATTATACATCATATATAAAAAAATAAACCAGAAATTACACGCACCATACACGCTAATAATATTTTAATAATGAATTGCCAATAAATATTCAATGGTACCCATAAAGCTACTTCGAAAAGAATTTTATAAATCCTCAAAAAATAAAACAACATTTACGGTATTCATATTTAACATCAAATATACCGTATCTCATTCAATTATAAAAGTTCTTTTCGTCAAATCTTGAAACACAAAGCTCCGAGGTCAAAAATAAATAAGTGGATGATTTCGTTTGAAGACGTCGAAACTACCTTTCGTTCTTTTTAACAAGTCGACGATAGCTTCCGAAAGTCCCGCTGAAAGCTTCTCTGATATTTTTCAACATGTTCCGAAACGAAGGTTGCCCTTTTTTTGAAGTTCTAAGTTCGTTTGACCTTTTCCTATTGCCGTACAACATGTCTAGATGCGCGTTTTCTGTTGACCGTGTCGAAGAGGTGGTTTTGAAAATTCTCAAGGTATTTCCTTATTCAATCGAGGGGATGCAGGTTTCTCAACTGTATAACTTTGTGAAGCATTTTGTTCGGTAAACCGAAGGCGCTCAAAGATCTGAATTTACCGAATTTTCCTTTCCGAAAGGACAGAGCTAGAATCGAGTTTCTCAACTCACAAAAATACGTCTACTCATTGAATCGACTTATTTCTTCTTTTTACCTCGAAATATTCAATTTTTATATTTTTATATTTATATTCAATTTTTCTACAGCTAACGGAACGAACGTGGTACGAAGAAGTATTTAAAAATGTCCAAATTATAGTGCTTTTTATATCTGATAGACGAAATCATTTTTCACCAAAGATTTAATTTTTTTCTTATTTTTTACTGCTTTCTCAAAAATATAAATTTGCATAAAAATTAAAACGTTTAGAAATGTTATGACGATCGTCTATTAACGCGGAAACGAAATTGAACAGAAATTCAGTAGAACGTAAATACTGTGAGTCGAAACTGTTCGTTCGACGCGTTACAACACGACGATAATCGAAATTATAACGCTGCTAATTAATAGCAACAATTAATAATAACGAGCGTATCATCGATGAGGATTTTCTTCGTGCTACATCAAATATTGGGAATGATTACGAGAATCGAGAAAATAATGAAGCAACGTGATACAATGATAATAACAAAGCGATCCGAAACCTTCGTCCGACCAATCACTGATCTATACTACTGAAATTTTGTCAGCATCAAAACCAGCACTTTATCAACGTTTCTTTTACAAGTTTTTATACTTTTTCTGTATAAAGTGACAAGACAATGTAAATTCGTTCCAACTAGAGATGAATATCAAAATAAATAATAAGTAATAATAATTTTTGTTTTTAAAATAGTGCAGATATTTTAAAAACTGCGAATCCTAATTTCACGATTACTGTTCAATTTGACATAAAAAAAATGAATTAAGCTCATCATCTTTTTATTCAATCTAATTACCTGTACACCACTATTTACCACGCAATTAACATCAGCAATTTCATTTTATTCTACTTTTACATCAAATAGTTAAAAAAAATGACAAACTTTTCCATCCAAAGACCCACTCAGAGAAACCATCAAGCACATATCCTAAATATTTCGATCCTTAGCAGACAAAATAAGCTTTCTTAAAGCCTTAGGCGCAAGTTCGGTGAACACACAACAGACTCTATCGCTGTGAAATTCCAAGGTAATGAGTTCGCGGTGAAAACGAACTCTGAAAACGGGAATTCCCCCAGGGACTTAAAATACCCTCAAAGAAATTTCTACCCGACAAATAACTTGTCTCGACCCGCTGGACTTAACAGTTTCGCGGACAAAACCGCTACTTTTAGCGGTTTCGCGAATTGCTGGCCGGCCACGAAACCTGGCTTCGAGCAATTTCCACTGTTTTCGCGATTACCACGGTTTTTAACAGTGTTACGCGTAATCTTCGAGCTCCACACGGGTTTCTCCTTTCAGAGTTCAGCTTATCGTGACTCGGCGGTTTAGTTCGGCAGTACTGTTCGTGGTCTCGAGCACGAAATGGGACGTGCAGACCGATTTCACGGAATAAATAAATAGTTAGTGGAATAAATATGAAATTTGTTTCCGTGAAAATTATACCGAGTTCCGCCATACAATCAATTTAAAATTAAATTAAATGCTACTATCTCTAGCGTTCAATCTATTTTTTTAAATTTTCTAATTACAGTTCTCATTTGATATAAGTTGTTAAGGGCAGTTAACTTAATTTATGATAATTTGGAAGATTAGAAAAGAATTTGGAAACCTGATTTTTATTATCAACGTAATTTGTGATATTAGCTTTTTTTATCGTGTAATATCTTGTTTGAATAGCCGTTTCATCGTTTAGGTATAAAAAGACGAGTCAACTCGTCACCGGTCAGCAAAGTGTTAACACTAGAACTACCAAAGTGGCCAAAATGACTCGTAATTTTTTACAGCAATTTTGTAAATTTACTATGGCATCTCAGAGACAATTTTCCGTGACTTTCTGTTAAAAGTGTAGACAAAGCTTTGTTTCTCTTCCATTGCGTATTTTCNTAGTTAGTGGAATAAATATGAAATTTGTTTCCGTGAAAATTATACCGAGTTCCGCCATACAATCAATTTAAAATTAAATTAAATGCTACTATCTCTAGCGTTCAATCTATTTTTTTAAATTTTCTAATTACAGTTCTCATTTGATATAAGTTGTTAAGGGCAGTTAACTTAATTTATGATAATTTGGAAGATTAGAAAAGAATTTGGAAACCTGATTTTTATTATCAACGTAATTTGTGATATTAGCTTTTTTTATCGTGTAATATCTTGTTTGAATAGCCGTTTCATCGTTTAGGTATAAAAAGACGAGTCAACTCGTCACCGGTCAGCAAAGTGTTAACACTAGAACTACCAAAGTGGCCAAAATGACTCGTAATTTTTTACAGCAATTTTATAAATTTACTATGGCATCTCAGAGACAATTTTCCGTGACTTTCTGTTAAAAGTGTAGACAAAGCTTTGTTTCTCTTCCATTGCGTATTTTTTTATATATCTTTCATTATGATTTCTTCGGCAGAAACAAGTATGTTTGATTCGTCGGTAGTTCTAGTGTTAATATTAACAGACTTCTATATAAAATTCTATTAATTATATAATACAACGCTACGTCATCAGATGGATGCCGGATATATCCGACGCTCGTACCGAAAGGGTTAAATCAATGAAAGCAAGAACGAGCCTAGCAGAATTTAAGTCTCCGTAATTGCTACCAAACACCATTTCCCAAAACCGAGCAAACTTCAGCAAACTCGTCATCTCGCCGAACAACGTTCAAAGAAAAAATATCAAAAGTCACGCGTACACACACGTGACAGCCATAAAAAATTCACCATACCCCGAGTGGATCTCTCGCGCGACGGAATATCACGAGTGAACTTCCGTGACACTTTGTTAAGCCCGAGGATCGAGAATTTCACGGCTCCACGGAAACCGCGAGCGGAAGTCGTTCGGCGGCGAAACATCGTCCACGGTGGAAAATTGAAACCTTAATTCTTAATACGACAACCGAACTGCACAACCGTGGAACGCTTTTGTCCTGCCGGGTTACTCCAATCTTCCGTTGGAAAAACTACGAACGAACCGAAAAGTTGTCGAATTAAAGAGGAAAGAGGGGCAACATTCTCGTTTCGCCAGTTTGTTTCGCGTGTATACGAAAAGTTGCAACGTTCAGAGCAGAGCTCGATTCTCTCTCTGGCTAGGTGGTTCCGGGTGCATGTTTCGAAATATTGAAATTGATCCAATTTTCGGGACACGGGGAACGACCTTTCGAAACGGGAAATAGAGACGCGCGTGCACCGACAGAATCGATTCGTTTCCGCTGGCTCGGCCCCGGTTATCCCGAGGCTTTTTTCGCTTCGACAGCTTTCCAAGGAAATTTTGGATGGACGACGTTAAAAGGGAGAGAGGGAGGGAAAAAAACGATCAACTTTATTTCGAAAATCGTGTATTTTCAACCTCGATTCGCTTACGAAACGCGTCACCTAATATTTACTTCGACCTTCTCTGCTATTTTTCTGTTCCTTTCGTTTTCTGTTTATTTACATTTAAATAGGTGGACAGTTAGGTAAGTTAAAGATGATTTAATTTCAGTGTTTTATTTATACGTTTAATATATTATTATTAGATCGCAGTTAGAGGTGGAATATGTTTTTCCGATGCGATTAATAAAGACTGCGAATTTTTATGCATTTATGGGAAATATAAAGATACAACGTTACACATAATACACATAATGTGCAAAAATATATAAATGATACGAACACAGTGGTCGTTATAATAATTAGTGAATAAATATGAATTTTAATTCGTAGAAAATTGTACGAGCTGCAGCGTAACACAAATAAATAAAAAATGCCAAATAAATCAAATATACAAAAATACCAAAATTATGGTTCTATTATCTCTACTCGCATTCTCAAAAATATGAATCTGCATAAAAATCAGCGGTCTATTAATAAGATTCACGATGAACACCGAATCAAATATTCCCGGTACTTAATAGATTAAACGTTAGGTAATTAACCCACCCGTCTTCAATTTATAAATTATTTTTTTCCTTCTTCCTCCTCTTTTTTTAATTTATACACACGGATCGTTAGTCATAAAACGAAGCCGCAATATGACGCGGGCTTAGTCGGTCAACTCCTTCTTTTTTTCTTCTCTCGTTCTCCCTTTTCGCCCGCAACGTTTCACAGTCATAGTTATTGCGCTTTTCATTCATGGAATTCGAGCGTCGCCGGGCGAAGACGGAAGTAATTGGTTTTCGTCTTTGTCGCTTTCGTTCTCGCTCGGCCGCCGCTGTTGCCGAGGAAATAACGCGAAACTGAAGCAACCGAAGTCGAGAAACTCGCGCGATTGTAAATGGAGCGGTGTTCTTCAAGCAGCTCCAGCCTCGCCAATTATAAAGTTACTTTGAACTTCACGTCATGAACTTTCGCCAGCTTTTCTTTCTTTTTTTTTCTTTTTTTTTTTTTTTTCAAACGCTTTCTGTTCTTCGGAGACGATTACGTTGTTCCGTGATACCGCTTATAATTGTTTTTTGGCTGTTCCTCTTTGCGAAACGTTTACGCCGAGGATAGATCGTATAAAAGAGACACGCGACTCGAGAAATTTATTTGAAACGGCACCGTGGTCCAAATGTTTATGTTAGGTTGTCCCAGAAGATTCTTTCGTTTTATTAATAAGTAATGGTATAGTATTTTATGTTTTACAATATATTATTATTTTATATAGGATCCATTTTGTTCTGTTACCTTTCTTCAACTTTCATTTAACTAATAAGGCTGCATGTTTATATAGACATTGCTAGACGAAACTACTGCGTGAAGATAATGAAAGACACTTTCAGGACAAGCTAGTATTATAACATTTTTAAGAGCCCGGTGTATCGGAATAAAACAAATCGTGCATGTTTGATAGATGTCTATTATACTTCTCTTCAGAACTGTTGAGACGAATTTTGATTTATTTCTGTTTAAAAATAATATTTCAATTTTTTACTACTTAAATTTGACTATATTGTTACTCAAATTCGCTCTCATTTCTTGGCCCATAGATAGAGAAATGCTGACGCAGAATATACATATACTGTCTACTAAATTGTATCTTGCATCGACTTATATTTTAGTAAAAAAAGATGTCAACTATTTGAAACGATTTTTAGAAACAAATATCTTTTAAAAGTTATGTAAATTTCTTTCAAAGTGTCCGTTCGGAATTTTTTTAATATTCTTCCGGAAAATTTACAACCAATTCCACGCCTTTCTCCATAAAGGTAAAGCGTCATCGAGTTTACCAGAAGAAACGTGAGAAAGCAGAAGCAATGACAATCGTGCGAAGAACGCAAATCCACCCTAAGAACTTTATTTCGAAGTTACAGGGAGCCGATGTTTCTGACGATGGGCGTTGTTTTCCAAGCTTCTCCATTTTTTTCTTTTCCTTTCCATCGCCTTTCAGAAACATGTAATTACGTAGCCAATGTTCTTGCAGGTCCAATTTTCTAGCAGTAAAGGAACAGCGAGCGGATGCACGCCAGGCATTTATTACTCTTTTCGGGATAGTTTCCCGGGCTAGGAAAAAGATTCACTGTTGCACGTCTCGCACTTTCTCATTTCTTTTGTATCCCCACAGGAACGATAATGGGCAAGGGAAACGAAAAAGGATCGATCGGACCGGAGGCGGTCTGCTTTTCAACCTCAATTACATCGGTTTAATAACTTACGGATCGTTTGATTCTCCATGGGAATTGGGAAAACATATTTTCGTTCCATCTCTAATAATTCTTCGCTTACTATAGTTTTCTCTCCTTTCTTTCTTTCTCTCTCTTTTTTTTTTAATTATACCGTGTTAAAACAATTAAAACAATTAATACATAAATTTTAAAAAGAATCGTATGAATCATTCATACAACCTGTTAGACGAAACAACATCATTAGGAAAGAGATTGCGCGAGTGATGGATCGAAAATAGCTGCTCGATGAACGATCGAAAAAAAGAGGGAGAGTCTAAACAGCCAGCCATTACCGTCGCTTCTAAATTCCCATAAATTTCCCATTCAGACCGACGAATCGGATCGGTTCCCATTACGCTGCTCAAAAACGTTTCCGATCTCCCTTCGCTTCCTCAACTTAACCCTCACACCGGGGACCCTCTCGTTTTGCGCTCACGTGTGCACGTATAACCATGTGGTCGCACAGAGCGCAAACACGCTGGTTGGCTAAAGAAAAACAAGGAGGAACAACGTATACCAGGAACAGAGAAAGCTACCGGATTGAATCTCATAAAATATTTATCCGTGGAAAGGTGATACAGTTTCCTGACCGACTTTCCGTCGATCGAACGCTCGTATCAGTTTCCTGTGTCCTTATCCCTTCACCCCTTTGTTCCCCGGCTCCCTATTTCACCCTTTCTTTTTCAAGACACGTACGATCCGTGGGATCGGGTATGAGAGCCCCGTGTCGTTTACAAAGGCGCTACGGGGCCGCCGTGTGTTCCTTGCGCGTGATTTCAACTGCTCACGTAGAGCTGGCACCACGTATCGAACTTGTACGTTCATGCGGCGATACGAGGAGGAACTGCACACATGAATTCGTGCTCGAGACGGATACGTGTCATAGTTTATGATACGGGAACGACGTATCGGTTTTTCATGAAGCACGATAGGTTTTTTTTTTTTTCCTTCTTTTTGTTTTAAGGGTAGGATCGTGTGACTTAGATACTTGCTCGAGGATGGTAGCTTCTTTTAGGTTTTATGTCGGGGAATTTCAAATTGTTTGTTGCGGTGGTGAAGAGCGTGAGAAGAGATTGTTGGTTAATTGGTAAATTGTTTTTCTTGATGGTATTTTGTTGGTTAAGTGGGATGCATTTTTTGTTGATAATACTTTGAGGATTGGTTGAGATACATTGTTTTTCTTGATATTTTCTGAGTTAAATGGAGTGCACATTTTTTTTTT
>SMSQ01019721.1:0-10084 GCA_019453375.1 Ctenoplectra terminalis | reverse complement strand
AAAAAAAAAAAAAGAAAAAAAGTAACGAAGATGACCATTGGGTCATGTTGGAAAGGTCGCGAAATGGTTTATGCTGGAATCGAGGAGGCGTTTCCCGGATTGAAACGATCGTCCTCGTTGATATCGAATACGTCCGTTCCAAACGACGTTCCTTCGCACACGAGCCTTTAATATTTCACGCGAAACGACAGGGTCGGTCATCGTCGACGTCGTCTCTGGCTCAGGCGTCGCTTGCCTTCCGGTGAACCAGTCCGTGGTTTCCGCAAAGCGCGGAAACGAGTTGACCATCGAGTGTCGTCGTTGCTTGCGCTTGGCACACGTGGCCGTAGGCGGTTGAAGGGAAAGAAAAATACAGAAATAAAAGGAAAAGAGGGACGCGACAGGGAAAGCAGACGCCGAGAGGCGACGTCTCGAAAGAGCTGCGCCCAAGGAAACGTTTCTGGGGAGACGCGATCCACGAGAACGCTTCNTTTTTTTTTTATAGTACTTTCAGAGTTGAATGAGATCAATTATTTTTCTCGGTAGTATTTTGTGTGCTGAACAGGATACAGTTTTTCTTAATTTTACTTTGAGGGTTGGTTGAGATGCATTGCTTTTCTTAATGATATTTTCTGAGTTGAATGGAGTGCATTTGTTTTTTTTATATTACTTTGAGAGTTAAATGAGATCAATTATTCTTTTCGGTAGTATTTTGTGTGCTGAACAGGATACAGTTTTTTTCTTAATTTTACTTTGAGGGTTGGTTGAGACACGTTGCCTTTTCTGATGATATTTTCTGAGTTGAACGGAGTGCACANTTTTTTCTTAATTTTACTTCGAGGGTTGGTTGAGACACGTTGCCTTTTTTGATGATATTTTCTGAGTTGAATGGAGTGCATTTTTTTTTTTTTATATTACTTTGAGAGTTAAATGAGATCAATTATTTTTCTCGGTAGTATTTTGTCTGCTGAACAGGATATAGTTTTTTTCTTAATTTTACTTCGAGGGTTGGTTGAGATGCATTGCTTTTCTTAATGATATTTTCTGAGTTGAATGAAGTGCATTTTTTTGTTTTGTTTATAGTACTTTGAGAGTTGAATGAGATCAATTATTTTTCTCGGTAGTATTTTGTGTGCTGAACTGGATACAGTTTTTTTCTTAGTTTTACTTTGAAGGTTAGTTGAGATGCATTGCTTCTCTTGATGATATTTTCTGAGTTGAATGGAGTGTGAATATTTTTTCTTTACAACACTTTGTTAGTTAAATGAGATGCATTTTCTTTTTCATAGTACTCTGAGATTTGATTGAGATAAATTATTTTTCTCGGTAGTATTTTCTGTGCTCAACAGGATACAGTTTTTTCTTAATTTTACTTTGAGGGTTGGTTGAGACGACTTTTCTTGGTGGTATTTTCTGAATTCAACGAAGTACATTTTTTTCCACGCTACACTCTGTTAGTTGAATGGGATACATTTTTTCCTGATAGTACTCTGCTGGTTAAAAGAGGAGATATATTGTTTTTCTTGGCAGTCCTTTGAGACTTGAACGAGATAAATTATTTTTCTTGACAGTACTCCGTGAACTGAACGGGACACATTATTTTTCCTCGCAATACTTGGGAGTTAAATCCAACAGATCGTTTCTCTTTGTAGTGTTTTGTAAATTGATCGGGACAAGTTTTTTTTTATAGCGTCCCGTGAATCGACTGGTTTCAGTGTTTTGGGAGCGTTAGAAAGTTCCAAGAGTATCCGATGATAGGCGAAAGAATTAAAAACTACGGCAATGCAAAAGTTGTCTAATCCATAAAACAGGTATAGCGAAAACAGCGATAAAAAGAATTTTGAATCTCCTTTATGAAAGTTTTTACCGACAATCCTGTAAACGACAAAACAGTATCATTATCCGCACCTACAAACTTTTATCGCAGTTCTTTTTCTAAGATTTAGCTTCCCGTTCCAAAGGGTAATTCCGGAAAAAGTGTTCGTTAACTTCGCGAAGGACTTCGTTGACACTCTCCGAATTTGTTCAACTCGTTTCATTACTTTCATTCTCATTTCTTACTTCGTTACTTAATTAAAACCAACTAACGGATTATTAAAAACATACGCGATTCCATAAACTGAAACTATAAATCTTCAATATTCTAAACACTAAAGTCACAAGCTTGGAACATTAGAAAAAAAAAGTGTAAAAATTCCTACAGAAAATTCGATATATCTCTAATAACAATATTTAACCTCCTTCCACGACTTTTTATTAAATCTATCAAAAACGAAACATTACACCCCATTACAACCATATTCACTGCATATTTAACATTCTGTGTTCAAACAATAACACATAAAACTTCCACTAATTGATAAATTTCTAAATAAATTTCTCGCTATATATAAAAAAAAAAAAAGAAAAAAAGTAACGAAGATGACCATTGGGTCATGTTGGAAAGGTCGCGAAATGGTTTATACTGGAATCGAGGAGGCGTTTCCCGGATTGAAACGATCGTCCTCGTTGATATCGAATACGTCCGTTCCAAACGACGTTCCTTCGCACACGAACCTTTAATATTTCACGCGAAACGACAGGGTCGGTCATCGTCGACGTCGTCTCTGGCTCAGGCGTCGCTTGCCTTCCGGTGAACCAGTCCGTGGTTTCCGCAAAGCGCGGAAACGAGTTGACCATCGAGTGTCGTCGTTGCTTGCGCTTGGCACACGTGGCCGTAGGCGGTTGAAGGGAAAGAAAAATACAGAAATAAAAGGAAAAGAGGGACGCGACAGGGAAAGCAGACGCCGAGAGGCGACGTCTCGAAAGAGCTGCGCCCAAGGAAACGTTTCTGGGGAGACGCGATCCACGAGAACGCTTCCTTGTCGCCTTGGGACACTTCTTACGTCCTCTTTCTTTTTTCTCTTCGCTTGCTTAGCGGTGCGCGAGTTTTGAACTGTACGCCGACGGCTTTGTAAATGTACGGTTTACCTGGTTGGAATTTTTTCATACTTCTTTTTTTTCTTTTTTGGAAATCAAATGCAATACGGTGAATATAGATGTGTATAATTAATTTGAAATCAGATACAATACGGAGGATATATTGAGATATTTATAATAATATTAAGACACAATAATGTGATTATTTATGAAATAGAAACTAATTTTTACCAATGTTTTACTCATTTTTTTTATGTGTCGCGCGTTTATTTATTACTCTTATTGTAATATACCGGAGTATATTTTATATAAATATATGAATAGTATTACTCATAGTTATTAACCTCTTGCTATACTCTGTGAGACTCGTGGTCATAATTTCGGATTGAACATAAATATCGTGTGTGAGACTCGTGCTCACAATTTCGGGCCGAACATAAATGTCACGAGTGAGACTCATGGTGTCAAATTTATAGAAAACGGCTAATAATAAGAGCTAAGATCTGAACAATCTTGGCAATAGCGTTTGGCAAGCATCAACCGCTACATCTCTGTCCAAGATTTTACCTGGCTAAATGGTACTGTAAGGGGTTAACCCCTTAACACTAGAACTACCGGTGATAAAAGTAGAGTCATTTGCACCAAAGAAATAAAAATGATAGATATTTCCAAAAATACCTATAATAAGGGTAATAATTCTTCATGCATATTTTTTACAAAAAATTGTAAATTGTAAATTTGTCATACCGAGAGCCGATCCCTCGTTATTGTAAATCGAGATTTTGTTTAGGCGTCGAGTACGATACGGGACTGCGTCGAGGCACTTAGGACATAGGCCAGATGGTGGGCCATAATATTTGGAAAATTCCTATCGCCGCTTTTCGTATACAATTCGTATACACGCTTTCCTTTTACCGTAGTTTTATATATTTCCGACCGCTCCGCCTTTAGCTTAGTTTAAAGATTCCTACAAAATTTCTAAAATTTCTATAAGAAATTATGAACAAGCCATTTTAACTTGTTCGGTAATTCTAGTGTTAAAGCCTGACTCCGTTATATGCTTTCGTGCATAATAACATTCAATACTTATTTANAATCAAATGCAATACGGTGAATATAGATGTGTATAATTAATTTGAAATCAGATACAATACGGAGGATATATTGAGATATTTATAATAATATTAAGACACAATAATGTGATTATTTATGAAATAGAAACTAATTTTTACCAATGTTTTACTCATTTTTTTTATGTGTCGCGCGTTTATTTATTACTCTTATTGTAATATACCGGAGTATATTTTATATAAATATATGAATAGTATTACTCATAGTTATTAACCTCTTGCTATACTCTGTGAGACTCGTGGTCATAATTTCGGATTGAACATAAATATCGTGTGTGAGACTCGTGCTCACAATTTCGGGCCGAACATAAATGTCACGAGTGAGACTCATGGTGTCAAATTTATAGAAAACGGCTAATAATAAGAGCTAAGATCTGAACAATCTTGGCAATAGCGTTTGGCAAGCATCAACCGCTACATCTCTGTCCAAGATTTTACCTGGCTAAATGGTACTGTAAGGGGTTAACCCCTTAACACTAGAACTACCGGTGATAAAAGTAGAGTCATTTGTACCAAAGTAAAAAAAAAAGTTAAACGTTCCATATATTCGATTCAGACTAATAAAAATCACAGAACGTCATATTAATTGTACCACCAAGACTGTGACGCTTCGCTCTCCGCATAATTTTTGTCGCGCCATTTTGTCGCGCCATCACAGTCAATGGGTTAAGTAACTCTGTTCCAAGTTTCTCTCTATCAAAGTTAATCAAGAAATACGAAACTATTTGTGCGTAACGCAGAAACCGGCACAGAATAGACAGAGAATTGCATTCGCCTAATAAGTTCATCGTCGGGTGCACGTTTCAAGGTTTACGCCACGTAGTCGCTAATCACAGTTTACCACCTTCGTCGACGACTTTCGAATAAGTTTCGCCGGAGAATGTCTTTGTTAACGCGCGAAGTTGACCGCATCAGGGAACGGATCTCGAGATTGTATCGAACTTTCCACGAGTTCGCACCGACTATTCGGGTTGGATTCGTCGAAGCGTTCTTAATAATGCGAGAAGAGCTATTGTTCTTCAACCTCTCCGCCCCTGGTAGTCGGTTTGTACGGTGTCACGAGATTCGTGAATGCAGATTCGAACAATCGAACTATAAACGTCTTTGTTCGTACCAACACTTGATCAACTTTAATGTTTGTTAATCTCGGATTGGTTAGACAAGATGGCGTTAAGTTGTCTCCGGAAAGTTTTAACTCTCTATAAACCGGCATTTTGTCCGCGTATCGCTATTCAATCCTGTTTGAATTTAACCCTCTATAGCCTGAATTTTGTCTACTTATTAGAGAAGAAACTACGATTGATTACAGTTTTTCACTTTTATTTGACAATTTTTTAATTAATAATTGCTATGGAAGGATCGTGGTATCGTTGCAGTAATACAGTGATCAAATTTAATAGCACAGTGATAACTAAATAAAATTAATTTTCTAAAATATAGATACATCAGTTTGTAACTTTTAAGTCACACCGTCCCATAGAGGGTTAATACCAACAGATATTAGCTTAAAACTTAGCAAAATTGATATTACTAGTTCTTTAATTAAAAAAAAAAAAAGATTCAAGGAAAAATTCTTTTTCGCTAAACAAGAAATTATTAAAAAAAAAAAAGGAATCATTTCTGTTCAAAGGGTTACTTAAAGAACAAGTGCGTTTTTAAGGGAGTTCGGGAAACTTTTAATTACTTCAGAATGCTCATCAATTTAACACTTTTTTTCCCCAAGACTCAAACTTTTCTCGGAATCATTAAAATTATATGAAAGTATAAACCTTCAACTTTAGCCGACTTTTAAAACTGAATCTTTCAACTTTCTGTTCTTTCGTTTATTTTCTTTCCGAAGATTTCTTTTTTCTTTTTTTTTGTGTGTGTGTGTGTTTCATGTAGGAACTGCGTGGCTCATAATTTAAAAAAACGCGACGTTTATTGTCGGAGGATTTATCGCGATATCGTGACGTCGAACGTTTGAAATAAAAGGAAAAATTTTTCGTGTACTCACAGATGACGATGAGATGAGCATTGGCACGGATCGCTTTAATGCGCAAATATGGTCCAACTTGGCACTGGTATTCACCATCGTCGTTCAAAGAAGCGTCTGTGATCTTCAAATTGTAAATTCCAGCGTTCTGATCTCCTATTAGTCTCAATCGTGGATGTCCGACAATTTCTCCACCTGTGAGATTAAAAAGAGAAACAATTATTTTCGTGTAACTTTCTTTTCTCGCGGATCTGAATTTTTTTATTCTTATCCCATCATGAATTTTAAAATCCGAGAATGAAATTAAATACGTTCCTAACAATTTTTGGAATATATCGATAATTTTTTTATCCTTGAATGTTAGAATTAAAATTATGAAAATATTTAACAAGGAATGTCACACTAAGTTATTTTTTATTTTTATTTTTATTTTTATTTTTATTTTCTGTTTTTAATTATATACTCTAATTTATTTAAATACTATCCTCAGTCATCTATCACTATCCTCCTACAGTAACACGTTTCTATTTTTTAAAAAAGGTTTCTTCAAATTTAATTTAAACCTACAGAACATAGAATATTAAAAAGGCGAACGTGAAAATTAAATACTAATTTTTAATTGTATACTCTAATTTATTTAAACACTATCCTCAGTCATCTATCACTATCCTCCTACAGTAACACATTTCTATTTCTTAAAAAATGTTTCTTCAAATTTAATTTAGACCAACAGAACATAAAATATTAAAAAGGCAAACGTAAAAATTAAATACGCTGAATCTAATAAACATTTAAAAGTATAATATTGAAGCAAAGATAAACTTTATTTCGAGTAGTATGGACAAAGAAGAACGAGGTTGAAATTACTGAAAAATTTTTATATCAGAAATTTGATTTAACCCGAGCAAATTTCTCAAGAAACAATTTTTCGAATAATGGATATATTATTAAAATACACAAGATGCAACAAACCACAACTGACTTGCACCCTCAGGGATAGAGAGAAAGCGAGAGAGAGAGAAGCAAAGTACGCAACAGTGAAAATGGACGATGCACTGTCAGACACACTTTATAACCAACATGACAGGAGCTGTATCTCTCTGTAATTTTTCGTACGTTCAATATTTTAAAAATTGTTTCGAGTAAAAATTACTTGGAACGATACTGACTTTTAATACATAAAACAGTCATTTCTTTTTTAAATCTTCCAAGTCACGTTTTCATTTAATTTTTATGTATTTCGAAGGATTCTTTTACGTCGTAAAGTTCGATATAAAAAATGAAAGCAATAACAATAATGTATGCTCCTAATAAATGGCTCGTAACAAAGTTTGAAAACTGTCCTGTATATTTTTCCTGCAATTTGTCTTTGCTTTTAAACGCGAGTTCTCAGTTTGTATAATTTATCTATCCTCTTTATTATTATTCTTTTTTGTTTTCAAATAAATAATAAGTTCTCTAGTACTTCAAATATCACGGTATTTTAAATTTAATGCTATCCTGGTCCAATTAAACTTCGTAATTATTTATTTCCATGTTTTCTAGATACCTCAATATTTATACGTTGGATATTTTTATTTTTACGGTAACTAAAATGTTTTTTATCGACAACGTATCTTGGGGTAACTTAAAAAGTGTAGATTGCAGAGAGACATTTTAAAATTTATATTTTTGACAATATTACACACTTTATTTGAATTATTATTAAGTATTTGCATTCCTAAGTTTTTTAAAATTTCACATGACTATGTTCTCATTGAAAAATAAATTTTTATAAACGATGTAGCTTCTCAATTAAAACTTCACCCATTTTCTAAATCCTATAAAATACTATATTATAATTTTATAATACTATATTCTAATTTTATATTTTTATATTCTAATTTTGTAATACTATATTATAATTTTATATTTTTATATATCATTTTATAATACCATATTATAATTTTATATTTTTCTCCAAAATGTGAAGCTACGAGCAAAAAATAACTTACTAAAATCTTCCCTAAGATATTAATATAAATTAAAAAAAAAAAAATAATATCATTTAACAATTTCCACGAAAGATACAAAGATTAAACTTAGAACTACTCTAACAAAAATATATCTCCAAGCAAAAACCATCAACCTCCCACTCAACAAATATTTTTTCCCTATCACTCTAGATTTTCCACGACCACTATTATTCTACTTCCACATATTACCAAGATCCGTTCTCATCAAACCAATTCTCCTAATGACTATTTCAATCTTCTTTTTTTTTCCCCTCCCCGATACCGTACACACGTAGCGTCGCGGTTCAAAAATTCGGGTCACGCAATGACAAACGAAGAAACGGGTCGCTAATAAAGGGTTTCGATAGTCGAGGCTCTAATTACTCTTCTTCCATGGAACGTCGCGTCTCAAGCGAGATTGCACGGGACCCGGAATCAAATAATACGCCCTGAGACCTGAAAACCGTGACATTGACAAGGGTGAGGCTTTTGTGGATCCTCGACAGTTTCGAAAAATGGCGTCGAAAAGTGTCGAAAAACGACGTCGCTACACGGAGGAGGAAGATTAAGTCGTTGCCAACAAAAATGATCGAAGCCGCGGAGACATTAAGATACTTCTGCTCCATTTACGTCACCGTTACTAATGGCTCGTTTTAAAGGGCGGCAAAATGAAGTTACCTTTAACGAAGTTTCACAAGATTCAGTAATATAGACACCGGTGAAGAAAATTCGAAGGCTTTTCTTAATGGTACCAACCGCATCTTCCCACCCCTTTAAGTTATCTTCGACGATCGCGAAAGTATGATAACTGCTCGAAACCGATACGGACATTAAATTTATGAGATTCTTGGATCGGGGACAAGTCGATGTACCAATTAAGTCGGTGAAATTTTAATTACGGAGTTTCAGATTTGACTTAAGCACTCTGGCGAATCTATTTTTTCAATCTCTATATTTGTTCATAGAAAATATACCACCTCGTTCATTTTATTTCTAATTTATTTTATGTTTCAATTGTAGGTGATAAAATTTTTCAATATTTAAGCTATTTTTTTTTTAATATACCGTGGAAGTTCATTTGTTAGAACTACATTTATTGGCTCGAATTTTATTCAATACCGGATCTATTGGAATTTTGCTGAATTTTTTGTTACGCGAACGACCGTCTGGAGTTAATTTAATTAATTTTGTGAATTTTCACAATTTTTCTTACATTGGCAAATCAAAGAACGAGGAAATACGTACTCGAATGCAAACCGTAGTTGCTTGAAAAATTATAGACAGCGGAGAAATCAATGTTCGAATAAATGGAGCTCTATTGTACTAATTTACATGGCACCGACTGCACTTGTGCGGTTGTTGCTTCACAAATGCGAATTTGTTTTGTTCTTGTTGTTTCGAAGTCGTAAAAGTTCCATAGAAACGGTACGGTAAGAATTTGTGCTTGGCGAATGTTTAATATCGTACCGACATCGTTTAATTTTGTATAATAATAGAATCGTATCGTAGAAATTTACATATTCGTTGAACAAGATTTTTATTTATTTCTTTTTTTTTTTTCTTTTTTTTTTACAGCAGTTAAATTGTGTTTCAATGCAAATTTATAGGAATGATGACAATATCGATGTACTTACTCGGTTGTATGACGTAAGCGAAGCCATCTTTCACCCACTGCACAATGCCAACTCTGTTTCCGACCTCGCAAGGTATCGTTACTTCACCACCTTCGAGGACAGAACTGTTTCTTGGCCTCACTCGGAAGTATTGTCCTCCATCGCCTGAAACACAATCATAAATTTACGTCAGTAACGAATAGAATGAAATATAAGTTCAAATAATTATTCGAACATGAACTTCGGTTAGGGTTGACCGAGGTAAATCGGATCGTTTTCTTCTGACACTGAAAATAAGTTAAAATTAAGGAAGTTAAGTTTTTATTGCAAATTCGTAATTGATACTTATTTAACTCGAATATTAATAATAAAAAAATTTGTATTCAGGCTTAAAAATCTTTCTTTTCACTGAATTCTTATTTTCACGTTGAAATTCTTATTATTTCAAGATTTTTCTTATAATTTCAACAATTT
>SMSQ01019720.1:0-19104 GCA_019453375.1 Ctenoplectra terminalis | reverse complement strand
TATTCCAATTAGGCAACAGTGCAGAATTTAATACCTACCGTGAGTATAGGGTCATTGCACCGATACAAGGAAGTTTATCCATCGAAAATCTCTACACAAGAAATACGGTCGATCAAACAGAATGAAAAAANGCAATAGTACTTACGAATATTCCGTTGAAATAATCGCTGCCTGAAGAATGCAAGTTATAACGATATCAGACGCGATCCTTTGTGAAATGATATTCAAAAATAGTACTTTCGGTATCACGTCAAAGCAATATGATTGGCAAACGCTAATAGCTATTTGTTAATATGCTTAATAATAAACATAATTTGATATCATTGTTGATTCATCTACTTCTTTCTTCATTTTTCCAGATTCACGTGGTCTGCCTGGAAATAAGCTTTATGCTCACAATAATTGTAGGTGTCATTACGGGTGTGGCGGCCCTCCTACGCTCCACCACCAGAGGGACCTACAAGACCGACTTTCCCACAAGTCCTCGGAAACAGTACGATTAGTACTTATACCGATCCCTCTCCTAACTTCAACATCCCTCATGTCTAAGGCACGGGCCTGCTAGGATGCCTTACCGACGAGTCCACTAGCAGGTCCCGGACGAAACGCTCTTTCCATCCTTTCCTTACATCCTTAACCCGCCGCTAAACGGGAAACACAGATTTTATTATAGGTGTAAGTAGCATTCCAAAACTTTCATTCCATTGAGAAAAACTATTTTTCTTCTCAAATCATGGTTAACAGTTTACTGTTTTCTTATTTTTCGTTAATACCGAGTTAAATGAAAGATACCGTAAACACCAATAGAATACAACATTCGTGAATTAACACTAATTTAATTCTAGGAATGTATGAGGTGGAAGGATGATGGGACAATAATAACTGTGTGAATCCTATTTGCGGCAAACGTGTTCATTTACGCGGTATTGACGTTTTGAACAAGGAGCTATTAATCGCAGTTCACACGTTTTGTATGAAACGTAAGCAAAAAATGTTCGATTTATTTTGCAAAGGTATCATTAATTTTATTTTCGTAATAGCAGTGTGGCATTATTATGATATTTTCGGCTATTGCGACAAAAAAAAGGAAAAAGTTGAAAAGATGTGGAACAAGGAAGAAGAGTTTATGTAACGTTTTCAGCTTTTTTACTTTTTTGATGAACGTTAAAGGTAAAAGGCATCAATTCTTGTACGTATGTAAGTGTCTTGTGCGTGTAAGACACAATTCGTACCGATAGGAAATCTCGTCCAATGCTTTAACATTGTATTTATTTACCATGCAATGCAGTACGAACAGCTGCTCATATTCCGAAAGCGAACTATTTACATTGTCTAAACAAAGCTTAACCCTTTCGGTACGAGCGCCGTATATATCCTTCATCCATCTGATGACCTGGTGTTACTTATATAATTAATAAAATTTTATATAAATATCTTTTAATATTAAAACTATAAACGACGCTTCTTAGAGGAAACATTGTTTTATTAAACAGAGTTCTTATTTAACGCCTAGAAAAATCTTCATACAAAAGAAGACTGACCACGCGCTATGTGTACACTTTCGGAGCGGCGCCTCGTACAGTGGTAGTGCCACGGTGGACAGAGCGCTCCTACCGAAAGGGTTGTGCCGATATACATAAATATATCGATATATATATTGGAAAAATGTAAGCTAAATCTATTCTCGTGTTTCAAATCCTTAACGCGATATTTTGATGCGCTTTTTATTCTAGACGAAGGAAGCTTTGTTTCAAAATTACAAAAAAGTTGAATTGTAACAGACGGAGACTTCAAATGAACTCGTCAGATATGCAGCTGCAACATTTTTCACTGAATACTTTCTTGCCCATTACGCGTAGCTCATGCTATAAAAACTATTATTTCAACATAAATTAAAGTAATATGCCCAGTAAATATTTTTATAAATAGTTACAACTGTTTGATAAGAAGTGTAAAGTAATTGACAGAAATATCTTTAATTGTTCCTGTTACATAACGAAGGTCGTGACACTTTTGTTATTTATCTTGAAGGTATATATTGATTTTCATTCGCCTGTTGCGCTTTCCTCGCAGTATACTGCTGCACCCTTTTGTAAGAAATCAATATTACCCCTTGACACATAAATGCTCATCTGTTTCACCAAAACAACCTTTTTTCTTTTTTAACGCAACTTTATGTACATTGTGTCGGAAAAATTATGTATCTGTCAGCGGATTCATTTCCAGTTTATATATTCTATGGAATTACTCGTTTTTGACTGTTGCTGATGATTTTCATACTTAATTATACTCCATGTTGAGTGTACAAATGGAATCTAATATTATATATAATGCTACCAATGTAGGGCATGGATGACATATTGTTTTGAATATGGTTACTGTTTAGCTCCCACAAAGTTCGTGGAGCCGTATATGTAGCAATAAACAAATTGCAAATCATTAACAATACTTTAGTCTATAAAAGTAGGTATACAACCCAGTTCGCACATATCGCAGTCCAATGTCCAAAAATGATGACGAGAATCAGAATGAAAATACTATTGTGATTAATGAACGAATGAATCCTTAACCATGGGAAGTGGGATCCTTATATCTAAATTCTGTTCGTACAGGTGTGTGTCCTTGAAGCTAATTTTTGTGGTAGGAAAACTGTCTTGTCCAATCTGTGTGAGTTTCTGGAGTTGGGGCGTTTTCTAAATAGCAGTCCTTGGGTGGTGGAAATATTTCTGTAAATTGAGTAAAGTCAAAGCTGGCGGCCATGTGTTCGTCGAGTCCGTAGTCCGAGGGGTAAAGGTTATGATACGTCAATTGCTATTGAGCAGAGAGGCCCGAGGCTTAAGTAGTAATTAAGGTTTCGACGGTTCTCCTGGTTATTAAATTAATAGCATGCAAAAACGGTAAAATTAACAAATCCTCAAAAATAGCAGCTGGCGTGTCCGTATCATAAACTTGTGGCAGTCCGTTATCCTAACAGTTACGCTATCTTTGAAGACAAGGATGACCCAATTTTTATGAAAAGAAACAGTTAGGAATATTTGTACTCTAGCGAGTTCGTAAGAAGTTCTGCGGACGGAATGCAGGCCAAATTTATCACGGTAGAAACTGCACGCCTTCTTCTCACACGCATTTTCCGACCTCTTTTCCGAGCCGAAAGAGAGACCCCTTGTCCTGCCTTCCGGCCTACGAGACTTCTTTCCAAATTCCAACAGTACTTATGAGCAATTTAAAAAACGAGTACATTGCACTCTACTTACAGTCGAAACAATAAAATTTTATACAAATAAATGAATCTGTTACAAATATGATTGAATACATATATAATTTAGATTAATGAAAAATGTTTTAAAAATATCATAGTTTCTTCACATTTTCCATAATTGCATAACATCATAAAAAATGTGTTAACTTTAATCTTGGAATTAATGTATGATTGAATCATAAATATAGGGACTGTTACGTTTCAAGGAGTAAGGTCATGACTCTCATAGTACGTTCACTGTGTCACGAAGTTATATCGATTTTCCTTTGCGCGCTGCGTGTTTCCTACAATTTACTTTTGCACCCTCTTAGGAACGATCGATATTTCCTGACACACAAAAAGCACCCTTTTTAAATTAAATTCTTGTTCCATTTTTTTTAATTTTTAATTTTTTTTTTATTTCAGCAAATCCATGTGAAAGTAGTAAACTGTATTTTACACTTTTTTAATATATCATTGTGAGAGTAGAAGGTTTTGAAACCAAAGACATGTACAAGATAACATAAGATATATTTGATCAAAATGAAACGAGATTTGAATAATTTATGCTATGTACACTATTCGATACAATGCGATACTACAGCGTTCTATGCTATATTTTCCTACGCAATTCTACTCTGCTTTACCAGTTCCGATCACCTCGAATTTCCAATCCACACTGCCCACTTTTCGTTCGTTCACTACCCTCGTCACTAGCTATTCCATTTCTCTTTTCACTCGTGTTCTTAATCCTAACAATGGACTTAAAACTAACTTTGAAACCATGGGAAACTGGTCCGCAGCCCATCGCCACTCGTCTGCAAACCAATGGTGTCCAAAATGGTTTGGTCATAAATTAATTACACTTAACCCTAGAACGACACTGTGATGCCCTCGGAGACTCTATCAAACTTTAATCGTCTCTAAACAAGCATAAGTAAACATTAGCATATTGAGGCTTTGTATGCCCGTCTAATTTATGTTAAAAATTAGGAAATAATACAAAAAGAAAATTTTCTGTTTGCTTTCATTGTTTTTGTAGGTCTTGAGGTCCGCGGTAACTTGACGATTCTTATAATGTAACGTTACTGTATCTTGAATTATCACCTGGAATGCTTGGAACAAACAATATATTGTTTTTTCTTTAAATATGTAATTATTTTAAAAATACAAAACCCGATAATATAACACTTTTAAAGTGTAAAGATATCTTTCTTTGATTCATACAGGAAAATAATTTATTGAACTTAGGCAAAAATATCTTCTATTACGTATTTCTCAGAAATTCACGTACTTTTTTATAGTGATTCAAATAGCCATAATTCAAATAAATAAATGTTTTTTATGTTACTCCTTTAAATAAACATAATGCAATGTATTCTTTTTTCACAAAGTATCTAAAGGAGAGTAAAAGAAGAATTTTGCAAAAATCATCACAAATGTCGAATTTATCTAAGATATCTTTTGGAGTCACCCGCCACCTCATGGTATCATGTACGCCCGAAAATTCAACAGTGTTGTTTTAGGATTAAACCACGATCTAAGCATTTCAGTTTTTTCAGTTCCCTGTTTTTCACTCCCACATCATTATTTTTATAACTGAAAGAAATATTGGAGAAAGAATATAATTTTATGAACATTTATAGAATGTCCACTGCAAAACGCAATTGTATACGTAATCTGATATTGCATAACAAATGGTTATATTTCATTGATGAAGATAGTAATACTAGTAAGGGTTTTATAGAATTTCCTTCGTGAGAATGTGTAGTTGCTAAAATTAGAAAAGCAAAATTTCTAAAACCAACAAATCGATCATTTTACAAAATCAGAGAACTGAAAATTCTCAGCTTAAGTCAAATACAGTGAACTCGCAGTCAAAATCGTACACTCTATAAAAGAAAATACTTCTTTCAATGCGACAAAATGACTTGAATGCTTTTGAGAAATTAAAATGATTAGTTTGATAGATGTAAAAAAATTTTTTTTAAATAGAAATTGTTCCAATTTGCGAAGAATAGAGTAAAGGTTATTTTTTACAATTGTTGTTATTTGACTAACTGTAATAAAAATTTAAAAATTACGTTTTGCAGATGTATGTCAGCTATACATTGCATACATACACAATAGCATTACTGTACGCGACAAACGATTAAAAATCTTAAAAATGTAGCAAATGTAAAGAATGCTACATTTTTCGATACTTGTCACTTGTTTCTACATCGTCCGACTTCGATGAAATTACAGCATGTAGAAAATGTAGGTTTTAAATTTTCATTTCAAGCTCAGACAAAACAGCTGTGAAAATTGACCTCTGTTATTTTCGTCCCGACAGAGGTAAATTGCAATGTATTCCAAAACTCTTTTTACACATCATCTAGCAAGCTAATCCTTCTAACTGCTCAAATCAACTCAAGTCGCTTGATCGAATTTAAAACAAGGTATTCTTCTTTAAAGGGTGCACGATTTTGAATGTGAGTCATTTTATATTTAATTATATTGTCTCAAAAAATCATTACGCACACTCTGCAACCTTTACTGAATCAAAATCTGACTCTCCGATTGGTCAGCGTTTTTCGTTAGTAACTCGTTAATGAAGCAGAAGTTGACTTTTCGCAAAGGAAAAAGTTGCTTGAAATCATCTCAGGAACCATCAATTTCTAACTCCTTCACAGTGTCAGGACACCCTGTATATACTATGTATGAACAAAAAATAAAAGTCAGGTCTGGACTAGTTAATTGTAACTGATCGCAAAATGGCAGATAACAGATATTACCACGTACTTACGTATACTGCTACGGACGCTGACAATATATTTAAACGTGATCGAAATCCGTGAGAAGTGCAGACTTCTAGATAATTACCCAATTTTCCCTTGCAATTATGTTGCATATCACCGATAAGACCGAAATATGTGCACTCCATTCATCCAATACCTAAAAGTTTTCAACCTCTATTAGTCCTGCATATTACAAGAAGAGAATGAGAAAATAAAAGAATGCAACATGATGCACACCACGCAACCTTTGAAACAGCGTCGACGAAACACAGTAAAACTAATATAAAAGAGTTTACGTTTGTGTGGACTTCGGCAGACAGAAGGGGATATCGAGAAAACCCTGGCACGATATTAAGTGTAATTTTGCCTTCAATGTATTCTTTTCACCTTCTCGGCGCAAAAAAAAAAAAACACATGCGGCTATCGACCCTTGCAAATTGCCCGTCCCGTCAATCATTTCTTCCACCTCCTGCAATATTTTACTATAAATTCGAAAACGGAGGTGGTAGCGTCTCCGATCGATCGATCCGGTCGCAAACGGTCTCCAGACTTCGTGCGGGACAGACGTGTTTCGAAAGATTCCACTATGTGCAGCGCAACAAACATCTACTGCTCTTCGGATTTTATCCAAATTTACTAAAAACTTTCGGACCTTTCTAATTGTCTCGTTGGACACGGTATACTTATCTTAGATTCTCCTCCGAGTAATTATTTTACAGATACTGTTAATTGTAATTGCAACATGCTGTGCTAAAATATATTGTGCGTGAAGTGCTCTCGTTCAAATTGAAGTGAATCAAATGTACGTGCTGGATACATGTGCTGTTAACTGTCAAAACTGTGTCATTATATGCAATGCATATAACACTTGACGAAGACGCGAAAACCTTTCGTGCCAAATTCAAACTTCCCACAGGGTGTAATTCATACTATTGAGTATTCAAGTTATTTATATATGTAAAGCACTTTAGGCGCAAGTTGTGTGTTTGATTCAGCCGCTTCCGACGGTGACAGAGTTACAGTTGAGCAGTCATCGACTGCCCTATACTCTATGCATAAGGCAGCGATTTCTTTTAACCATTTCAGCGCTAGACAGCGCGATCGCACGTCTGTTCAGTACGCGAAAGTGTCAGGTTGTCGATCCATAGCATTGAACTGACTATACGATCGGAGTTTTCCGAAGCTTATTTTTACTATTACCATCTAGAGATACTGTACTAAATTGAAATCTTCGTCGTAACAAGCTTAGAAACTGTTGTTAAAGTTAAAATAATTGATAAAATCTGCTCCGTTAATTGTTTTATCATTCTGCAGAAGTGCAGGTAAAAAAATTCAGATTTTCTAATCGTACGCTGAAAAACAGCATAATACTGTCTCTTAATATTTCTCGACATGAACATTTTACGATATCCTGAGTCGCGATGCGAAGCAACTGCTTGATGTTGCGACGGATATCGATGCGCTCCCACTAAACTAATATCGGAAGGGCTAAGTCTTAATGATGATGTTGGTAATTGGTGGATGAAAGGTTCACTCAACTAATATATATATATTATTTAATTTAAAATTTCAAGTTTAGTTAGAGTTGTACAGTTTCGGTTACAATTCGGTGTTTCGGTATATGTTCTGACGTTCTTGATGGTTTTGAAGTTTCTTAGTATTCTGATACTGGTGTTTGTTATACGGTGTTGTTCTGATGTCGTTTGTTGTAACGCTGATACTGTTAATGTCTTAATGTGAATTTTTATTGATATTTATATCCTAAAATATCGTATACTGTGTGAAGGAAGTGAGGGTGGAAGGAGTTTGAGATAACGGTAAACAGTGGAAAAACCCAGGAAGGAGAGGAAAGGTGGTGAAAGTGACGAGGCTGAGAAGTTCGGTATGGAATTTTATGATGGGTCTGAGTTGATTGGTTTATGTCTGTTGGCTGTTCGGCGACGAAACCGAACAAATATGAAGGAATCGTGATCGCGCTATTTGGCACTTTTCAACCAGATTTTTGACAAGGTCCGTAGCACTCAAACGGTTAAACGTTACAAATAGCAAAAACGTGCGAAATGTCACGTCGTTTTATGTATACTATAATGTGATCGTTCACATGAGGTACGCTATTTACAATGGGCGAAACTGTAGAAAAGAGGGCTTCTTTCCTATTTCAGTGATTTTTGGATACGTTATAAACCACAACATTTTGAACATTTTCCTTTGTATATAAGCTGCGGTTTAGTTTTTCCCCTTTAATTTGGTTTAAAAACATTTTCTAAGGGAATATGAAAAAATGGTGAAACTGTAGAAAAGGGATCTCCTCTCCGATTTAGATCATTTTTGAATATGTAGTAAAAATTGGTATTTTGAATAACTTTTTCTGTTGCATATAAGTTGCGGTCTTACTTAGCTTCCGAGATGTTCGCGAATAACTGTTGATACTACCGCATTGAATTTTGCCTGTAGCTGTGTGTCTGTGGCAACGTGTGCTTCAAAATTGATTGCCAACCGTCTGCTAGTTATCTTCTGTTTACGTAACATGGCTGTGAGGGCTTAAAGCTTCTGTTATTACTCATGTAAGAAACAGTTCTTCATTAATTAAAATACGCGATCACGACGAGTCCGCTTCGGTGAGTGTATTTATTAAAGGCTGAAAACGTTTGGTGGTCGACTGTTGGCACGGTAATCGAACGGTCAGTGTCCTCCGGCAGTTTTTCCCAGTAAGTTCGGTTGGTGTTACCGAGAGCCGAAGGTCCGTCTATTTACTGTCAGGCCCTGTTGTAAAACAGTCATCGTAGCTCTCGCGCAGCTCGTGCTGAGGTTATCTATGGGACCCTCCCTTTGTCATGTATGGATTCTTCCCTCTCATTGTCTTCGTCTCCAACGCTCAATTAACGATTTACCTTAGATTTGGGCTAGATGTTTTAATCCAATCGCCATGAGTCGGCCGGATATCCAAAAATCATGGAAATCGAAGTAGTGGCCCTTCTACAGTTTCACCGCAACCACTGATATTCAAAGGTAATGAACTTACAAGGAAAACCAATAAATAGAATACTACCTTGGCAGTTGTTTGTTTAATAACATTAAACATTCGAGTCATTGCACTGTTAGTTGCTTGCTTTGTATGCAAAAACTGAATTCCATTGTGAAAGGAGAGTATGAAAATTTTTGGAAAGTGTACGTGCATGGTGCACGCTTTTACGATAGTGACGACGAATACAGAATCCGAAAAAATACTCGTTTTCGTTACCAATATAACATTTTACCGATATGTGACTTTCAGGAATCCTGTCTGTCGCCTTCGTTAACACTATTTCAATAAATCTACTAATCCTCGCCTCGCAAGTAGAAATATTAAAGTAGATACGAGTTTAACAACATCCGTTCGCTGAGAACGAATTAAAGGACGTTATGTTTTATTTTGCATGTTTTTAATCCGTTCACAAACACAACTTTGAACCACTTAGCACATTACCGACGGGAAAAATTTTACAAGAGCTGTACTGTGTAACGTGCGCTTTTTCGTGATTTCAGGTTATACATATTAAACTGATGCATATGAAATGCCGTTTTGTCAAATAAAAATTTAACAATGCTGTTTCTTCAAATTAAACAATATTCAGGTAATTCTAGTAACACTTTCCAAAAGTGACTAATTTTGTTATTCTAAACTTGTGAAAATAATCAATTTTTCAATTCAGAAGTTCTTCAAAGTTTTTATAATTTGTACATACTGAAACAGTTTGTCAAATATAAACATAGAAGAAACAACATTGCATGTGCTTCATCCTGATACTTGTACATGTTAGTAAAACCTAATCATTTTATGTATATTTATTATATTTTAATTAAATTTTCAGATATAAGGCACTTTAATAATTTTTGGTTGTATGGTAATTATGTAAAATATTTTCCCTTGTGTAGAAATACATTGAATATTATGCAAACGTTAAGAATTGTACATTCTTTTCCATGCGTTCTACGAACCATGCATGTTTTGGTAAAAAATCTTTTCTTTTTCTTATTCTTAGCTGAGCCATTAACATGTTGATGTTGGTTATACAAAGTTAGCAATTCCATTTGACTCAATTTCGTAGCTCACCTTATATTTCACCCTGTTTTGTTTCACAGATTTCATTTGTAATAAATAATTCGTTTGTTCCTGCAAATAAGCACTATTTACATGCAATATTTTTCGTCAAATTAAATTTTTTGTACATGACGAAATAGTTGCATATCGTTATGTTTATAATGTAGAGTATAGTTTTTTCAACCAGTTTTTAATCATAGGAACATTGACATTCAGTGAGCTAAATCTTATTTTTTAAAGCTGATCTTTTTAAATAAATGACATTGTTCTATTGTGTATACTATTTCTAGTTTATTAAGTATAATAAGAAGCTTTAGTTTTATTATGATTTTTTTGTATACTATTGGCAAAGTCAACGTACCTAACGGTCGTCAAGGATCAAGATCGGTACAGTGACACAGTGACCCATATTTTCAAGTAGCAGGCGAATTTTTTACTGATTGGGTAAGCTTAATTTAATTTTTCGATTCATTCTGTGTTAGTCGTTGAAGTTAAGCGCGGCGCAGAGACAACAGTTTCCCTGGTTGCTGGGTGCCTTTCTCGCTCTGTGATTGGTCAGTGTTTTTCGTTAATAACTCGTTAACGAAGCCGAATTTGACATTTTCACAAAGGAAAAAGTTGTTTGAAATTATCACAGAAATCACCCCTTAAAGGGACTTACAGACCTTTTCGGACACCCTGTACATGTGTGATGATCAAAATCACTGAGCGAAACACTAGTGAAAGTATTATTGATCTTTTAACGAATTTTCTTTTGTCTACTTTAAATAAGATGTTATTATTTTTATTAATTTCCAAATCTGTGTATAGATTGAAATAGTAATCGTCGCTTTCGTTTATAGTTATCGTGTACAACGTGAATTCAATGAAACGGACCAATGTTTGATTTACGTGAAATTGTCCGAAGCACCTTTTACACATCAGTAAGCTATGGAGTAAGTATCATACACTTTTGTCGAATCTTTTTTATTTGCTTGAAATCTATGTTCACAATTATAATGGCTGTATTTCATTGATTAACTAAAATTTTTAACGTGAATACTTATTTTAAAACTATAAATGGTTTACTCAAATTATAAAGAGGACCGTTACGCCTTTTGCTTATCCATTGCAACCAATGCTTCAACCATTTTTTAACCATATGAACATTGATATTCAGTGAGTTAACTCTTATTCGTTATAGCTAATCTTTTTTAATAAATGACATTATTCTATGGCGTATATTATTTCTAGTCTATTAATCCTTTGCGGACTATCGCCGCATATATGAGTTCTGCGGAAACTATCAATTTGGCCGAGGAACCCAAATACGCGTTCGGCGAAAACAATTGATAAGGCTTAAAATCGCTTAAAGAAACGTTTCTGCTGAAACGTGCGCTGGTCATTTTAAATGACTATCGCGGTAACGGCTCAGCCCTACGGTACGGTTTACTCAAAATCACGCCGTCCGCAAAGGGTTAACCCTTTGCACTCGAAAGACACATTTTTGCGATACTTATCCCGAGGAACAGAGAATAGATTTTGGCGAGTGCTGTCTAAAATATCGCACGAAGCAATATTACCAAGCTTAAGATTCAATATTAGGTCTTGTATAAAGTAAAAATATACGAAAAGTTGAAATAAAATAATTATATTACACGCGATTCGAGTCGCTGCATTAATCCAAGTGGTGAGTGAGAGTCACCTCTCGAGTGCTAAGGGTTAAGTATAATAAAAAGCTTTAGTTTTATAGTGATTTTTTGGATACAATACAGCATCATGTAAATTATTTGCACGTGGTTGTCATATGAGACCAAATTTTACAATTGAAATTAAGCTACGAGATGTTCATTAAGCCTTTCTTATATCTTCTCCGGCAGTAAAATGAAATTGGTTGCAATCCATTGAATGTGAATGTTCGGCTCTTTTTAAAGAATATATTTCAATTTCCAATGCATTATCCTTAAGGGTGGAAAAAAAGAATACGTATTTCTTCGAATTTCATTTATAACAAAAAAATAATCAAATCACAGTTTAATTTTCAAGATGGAAAAAGTAATTAAATTTTTTTCAGGATTTTTTTATCATTTTCTTGCAAAACTGTTCGGCGTACAAAAAAAGTAATTCTACATAAAAGATGCGTACTGTTTAAACCTAAAATTTTTATCTATTACATTTGCTGATATAATTAATAATTAAGACGGCTATAGAAAGAAAACAACTTTTGTGAAGGTGACGGAAATGGAGGGTTCCTGAGATGATTTCGAACAACTTTTTCCTTTGCGAAAATGTCAATTCGGCTTGGTTAACGAGTTATTAACAAAAATCATTGACCAATCAGAAAGCGAGAAAGACAGACGGCCGTGTTCGAAAGCGTTGTCTCGGTGGCGGGCTTATCTTCAACGAGTAACTCAGAATGAATCGAAAAAGTAAATTAAATTTACCCCATCGGCAAAAAATTCGCCTGCTATATGAAAATGTGGGTCATCGTGTCACTGTATCGATATTGATTCTTGACGACCGTTAGGTACATTGACCTCACGTTAACTGTATAATGGGATTATATTGACCTGCCTTTGCCCGTCACGTTCCCCCAATAGCATACTTCTACTCTTTATTAGACGAAATCGATATATCTCTTGATAATACCACTACACGTTCATTTTGCAAATCCTACTTCTGTTTTCTTTTTTTCTACACAAAATATACATCCTGTCGTATTCATCTATTTATCTAAAGTTTAATTTTCTAAATATTTTTATAATTACTGGTTAATGTATATTACTGATCATTTTAACACTTAACCCTCTATACCCCGAATTTTGTGTGCTTATTAGAGAAAAAATTACGATTAATTACAGTTTTTCACTTTGATTTGAAAATGTTTTAACTAATAATTACTGTAGATGGATCGTGGTGTCGCTACGGCAATACAGTAATCAAATTTGATAGTGCAGTTATAACTAAACAAAATTAATTTTTTAAAATGTACATTAGTTTGTAACCTTTAAGTCACACGGTCCCATAGAGGGTTAATTTTACTTTACGTTGAATGTATAAAGGAGATTTAAAATCTTTCTATAACGGAAAATGGATTTTCATTAAAACTTAATCGGATAGTAGCAACTAGTATCTGAAAGTTGAGTAATTACATATCGATGTAATCGGTGTTTGTCTATCACCTCGCTAAGATATTATTATTAAGATTTTATTTATTTATTTAATTTACTTATTAAGATTATTATTTAAGATTTAAATAAATACGTTGTAAAGATAACATTCTTTTCTGCGCCGCTCGTGAATAAAAATTTAAGAATTATAAATTCAATTAAACTGATTATAATTTTTGGACATATAATTAATCCAATATGTAATTCCTAAAAAAAAGCCCTTCGAATCTTGAATTTGTATAATTATTGTTCAATTAGAAATAAGATAGACATGACAGGGCAAACTCATATATTAAATATAAAAATAATAACTTGTTCTTATTGATATTCTAATAATCTTTTCTTTACAATATAAGATTATTGATACTTTATAATAATATATTAAGCTACTAGTGTCATAGATGTTTTCACAATTTTCAGAAAATCAGTGAAACAAGAGGAACCTTGCTTTACTCAGAATTTGTGTATCATTTTGTTTCAATATCTTTGTAGTAATATGTAGAATTTAATTATGCATTTTCCTATTAAATATTATGCATGCTAATCATATTGTTATATTATTTTTTCTATAAATCATTTACCGATGCTATTGAATTTCGAAGAACTATGGTAATAAAAATGTTTCAACCGCGATACAATTATAAATCTTTCGTTTCCGACGGCTATCGTGTTTTCATGCTCCGCATTTACACGCGTTGTACGATACAATTGTAGGAATAGAAAAGTTTTAAGATCAAAGACAGGTGTAAGGTAATATGAAATATATTTAATCAGCTGTTCCGGTCAATTTGACCCGACATTGAGCTTTGATATTAAATAATTTTTTAACAAAATATCCAATTAGTATGGAATTTTGTGACCTTTATCAGCACTATTTGAAAAATGTATCAGGTACTATTTTGTCAATTTGATCGGAACAAAAATTTTGCTTACTTTTCAGCAGGTTAGACACCTATTGTTTAGGATAGGCGATAGCGCTATTAGTTTCTTGCTAGATGCGGGCCTGACCACTTTAGGTTTTCCGTTCACAAGTGGTCATAAAATTGGGAGGCCATCGGGCACCTTAGCTCTTCGTATTTCCACTTTTGCTTGTTTATTGTCATCAATTGCATGCCAGATTTGCCCACACTTGTTTAGTTTAGCATGTTTCAACAGCTTCGAAGCGTCTCCCAAATTTATTACCTACTGCGGTATTGTCAAGGGGAACGGATTTCCCGTGCGCGTCACTCAAGGGTTTATCGGTCATGAGAGTGACCGGCGACTTGGAGGCGTATTTTCGTTAGCTTTGTTTTTTGTACACCAATCGGATAGTATTCACCACCTTCAACGTCCCGCTCGGCAAATTGTAATTGACCAATCCGTATCCCTCATCCCCGCCGGTGCACCTCTTCCGAGGCATCGTGTGCTTGTACATAGTTTGTAGAATTTAGAATCCAGTAACACCTCGCTTAGACTTGACTAAAACACAACCTAGAATTAGACCACTGTACACACTGGAAATATAGACTTAATTAGTTTTGAACCAATCATCGCTCAATCATTTGTCGGCACACCACGTGCAAATTCCAAACAAAACTCGATCGCCCAAATAGGGTAACCGCGGGTACTTAACACCTATTTTAAAATAGATATAATATTTATTATACATTTGTAAAAAAAATTCTATTAGCTATTTATAATCCAAGCGTATATCAAATCTGTATCGAACGCAATTAAAAATTATAGTGGTACTTTGCACCGCGATCCAGAATATTGTACACAATGATCTGGACAATGAAAGGGATAATGTCATGGAATATTCCGAAGAAAAGGTTATTGCGCGAGTTTATGACAGAGACAAACAGTGTCATGATTCATAAACACTTGCGGAAAAGAAAAGGACGCCCGAACGAAAGTGCGCGGCAATACGTACATATGTGCTATGCAAGAAATAGGCAGTCAAGGATACATTGATAAAAGATGCTATAAACGGTATACTAGATCGAGAGTAAAACAGAAGTATGCTGTACGATCTGAGAAGGAAATTAGAATTGTATGACAGGCGTAAAGAAAAAGAAAAGGAGATTGAAGAAGGCCGATGACGCTTGGCGAGGGAAGAATCCGACGGCGAGAGTAAGAAGACGGAGCGAAGACACAATCAAGCCGAGATTCGCGAGGCGAAAAAAAGTTGCAATACTTTTCCTCTGGCTTCAGTGAACATGATATTAAAAATTGTGCGAATAGGGAAAAGGGATCCAAGTATTTTGCGTGTAATAAATATGGACACATATCAAAGAACTGTTAAAAAACCACGAAACCAGAAGTTTGTGAAAACAATGTGAGTTGTGTGAAAAGTGTGAAATATAGATTGAGTGCGGTCGCTATAAATGGAGTTTTTTATATTATAATTATGCTTTTTATAGACGTCGAAAATGAGATGAATTTAATTCAAGAGGACAGTTATAAAAAAATCGGTAGCCTGTTATTACAGTCGACTTTGCGGGTGTTCCCTGGTTTCGGAAATGCGCAGACGGTATCGACGGGAAAATTTGCTACAAAAGTGGGTGTCGACGATAATAAATTCGATGTCGAGGTGTTCGTAATGACGAATGATGCCATGCATACCGAACAAATATTAGGAGATTTTTTAAAGAACGTTGATGTAAGCTTAAGCCGAAGTGAAATGATAATCCGGAGCGCGGCTATCAAGACAGAAGACGTGAATAACAACAAACTAGGCGAATTGGCGTGTATAAACTATATACGAACAGAATGAACTGGACAACAGTAATGAACAATATAAGGACGAGTTGCAAAATATTACAAAATGGTATGGGCCAGTTAAAGATGTAAAAACGTCGATTGAAACGCAGATCGTGCACGTCGACGAAAATCTTGTTCGATTGCGTCCGTGACGTTTAGCAGTTAAGGAAAAAGAAATATTAGATAAACAGATCGTAGAATGGCCTAGAAACGGAATAATAACTAAAAGTGCCAGCGAATACGCGAATCCCGTTGTCATAATGCCGAAGAAAGCACAAAACAATGGACGACCCTGGATTCGAGTGGCCGTGGTAAAGTATTGGTTTGGCCGTGCTAGTTTTGGAAAAACCCGGACTTTTGTTCCTTCAACCGATCAAATCCTTAAAGGTTCCTACGCGATTTAACACTCGGCAACTGGGGATAAGACAAGCTGACTTCACCAAGACAATCTGTAAAAACCAGCTCTGGCAGTAACACATCGATACCACAAGGAATTCATTATTCCACGAATTCAGCATAATTTCAACGCGACTCAACACCGCGAATTAAATAAAGAAATTGTAAGGGGTAGGTTTCCAATGCCGTCGATCGAGGACTGTATCGATGCTTTATCAGATGTGTGGATTTTCTCGGTACTTGATTCATAGAATGGATTTTTCCATGTATCAATGGTAGGAAAATATCGCAAGTATACGTCTTTCGTAACACTCGACGAACAATATGAATTTATTAAAACACCATTTGGCCTATGTAACAGTCCGATGAGTTTATTCTGTTTATTGACGATGTTTTTCGAGAATTAGTTAAGTGTAAAATTGTTACAATGTGTATACATAGGTGACTTAATTGTGCCGGGTAACGACGGAGAAAGCACATTTCGGAATTTAAAAATTATGTTCGAAATTGTAAGAAAATAGGGTTTTTCAATAAATTGGAAAAAGTGTAGATTTCTTCAAACACAAGTTGAATTCTTGGGTCATGTTATTAGAATTAGCCACATGAGTCCGCCGCCTAGCAAAATCAAAGCAACACAGGCGTTTCCAGAACCAAGTAAGAAAAATGATGTACAAAGTTTTCTCGATCTTCTCGTATCGTAGTTCGCCGGATATTAAAGGTGGCAGTTAGTATTCATTTTCTTCCTGTATGTAATGAAGAGATTTCTTTCGTTTACATTTAAAGTGCTTTTTTTAAGTACGTACGGTATAGTTAAGATGCCAAAATGGACATCTGATCATCTAAGTGTGTTGATAGTTCCAGGACTAATTACGTGACATAGCACACTTTGAGAACGTAGAACGATAATGATCCACAGCTTGGTCTTTTTTTATGTATCGTGCCACTATCGTTCAGTACTTTCCAAGTTTTCTGAAATCAAGATATTCAACGTTTCTATAGATATAAAATACACGAGGATATAAAAATAAGTTGGCTGTATTAAAAATGTATTGATGCTTGTTAAGTGGCAACTGTGAATGGAGAATGCTGCAAGAAGGCTTACCACCTTGAGATCATACTTGCAATTAGTTCCAGATATATTCGAAATGGTAATTCTTCCAGCTAAAAATTTCTTTAATTGCAAATATTTTTCTGAATTAATTTTAAATTCAAGTTTAAACTATCATTCATTGCAGTTAATACGTATTTTATATTATATTGTAGGGTGCTAGAAGTAAAGAATGTGTGAGACGAGCGAATGTTTAGGTTAAGGTGAAAGAAGTGTGAATGCTAGCTGTTCAAGTGCGTGTGGCCGTCTCCTCGCGACGGGACGGCGTCAGTATGTTTAGGGAAAGTGTGGCTGAGGACAAAATGATTTCGAGTGGTTGAAGGGATGCGAGGAAAGAATGTTTGGAACCGAGTGATCGAACCGTGTGAACGGAGCGATTGGGAAAACTGTGTACGTGATTGCGAGAGTTTGGACCATGGATGCAAGGGATGAAATGCAAGGGAGAAAGGGTGCATGTGAGAACAGAGGAAAGAATGAGCAGAGAGAATGATAAAAGTATGAATGAGTTCAGCGCGGGATCAGTTAAGAAGAAGCGGTTAAGAAGTTAAGAAGGGTTAGTCAGTCAGAGTCAGAGTTGAGAGTAAGAGTTCAGTCAGAGTCAGTAAAAGTATAAAGTGTATTAAAATTAGCATCGGTAGGATTATATTATTGTATTTTAAGCATTAAACTTTACCAAATCTACCAAAGACACATCCCACTTATTTATATGTCCCACAATATTATTACATATTTTCTGCATTCGGCAGAATGCAGGGAAGATACTCTTACAAACAGGATATCGCATCTCATATCAGTAGCTATTTTTACACTGAAGTATAGTGTTCTTTGGTACAACATTGACAACGTGAGTAACAAAGTAAATTGCTTAACGAAATGGCAAAATTGCTTTTTGTGTTCACGTCAATGTTTTCGACTTTATAGATAAAGGATATTATAGAAATGATTCGTAGTAATTGGCGTTCTTTGAGAAATAAAGATGAACAACAAAAACTTTTCTCGTTTGCCGATAGAGAAAAGTTTCTGAATTTAATGTTTACGTGTAAAAGACTGCACTTTGAGTTTTAAAAAATATTGGGAAATATAAACAATTTTTACGAACGAAATGATCTACGACGTAGCAAACTGCTGGATCACAGGTATGCATTACCGAACGTTAAGCGATGTACGGCGAGGTCAACGTACCTAATGGTCGTCAAGGGTCAAGATCGATAGAGTGATACAGTGACCCACATTTTCACGCAGCAAGGGAATCTTGTACTGGTTGGGTACGTTCAATTTAATTTTCCGATTCATTCTGAGTTACTCGTTGAAGTGAAGCGCGGCATGGAGATAATGCTCTCGCTGTAAATATGATTTAACTTATATCGTGTTTGTTCTCATTTTAATCAAATATATAATAATTAGATTAATTATCAAGCAAAAGTCAAAAGGTTGCATGGTTGAATCAGTATTGTCTGATCGATACATAGGCTTTTAATCTTTTACTTCTTCATTTGTTGTATTTCTGGATGGTCGTTGCTGCCAACAATAAACGGAAGTGCGGATAAAGCAAGTATTGAAGTAATCGTGGTGTGCTGTTAATGTTTACCTGCAATTTTTTTTCAACGGCG
>SMSQ01019717.1:0-20727 GCA_019453375.1 Ctenoplectra terminalis | reverse complement strand
CTATGTAAACGTTATTTTTCTAATACATCTTTATTTTTTCACTTTTTTCGCGTTGAAAATGTAATTAATTCGTTCAGGACTGGTGGCGACCCTAGGACGCCATTACGATATTTTAATCAAATTACTTTTGGCAAGGATAGTGAACGAAAATTACTAAAATTAATTCTAACTTGNAAAAAAAAAAAAATAACAACAACAACAAAAATCGTCTCTGAAGATGTTAAGTTAAAAGAGGTAAATAAAGTGCGAGAAAATTAAATGGAATATCACAAGTAACGTCATTTTTCTTACTCCTATCCCTCTGTCAATAAATGTGACCATAAACCCGAACCATTTGCGAGAACGTATGTACATTTGGTCGATCGAAGATGCACATATGTATGCAGCTCGTGTCAACTAGACAGTTTCAAGTAAAACCACTTCAGAAGATCAGGAAATCGAATAAAGAGCGGTATTATCGATGGGTAATGGAAATTTCGTGAAACGTCTCCATTAATTTCGTCATAAATTAAATACAGTGAAATATCAATCGCTCGAACCAATTGGAACCGTGGTGATTCGAAAAATCCAATTGTTCGGATAATCGAACGTTAAAACTATTGTTAATCGTACAACTGTACCACTCGCGAACCAAACTGATCAACTCCATTTAGCTCAATCGTTTGGTCTGTGAGAAATTAAACGCTAACCGTATTCACTGGTATTAAAATTAATCAATTAACCTGTTAACTGGGTCATTTTTCGATCAGAAGCTCCTTTATACTTTCGGTTAAAAATTAATAGAAAATAATACCTTTTAATTGGGTCAATTTTTAATCATTGCAAATGTAAGTCTAATGCAACGCGTTTTTGTTTTATAAAAATATAACGATGCACACAAAAGTAAATCAATGTGAAAATAAATGATTACATCCAAAATATCAGTAGTCCGCGTGACGAGTTAACTCGTCTTAACCGGTTAACAGGTTAACAAGAAAGCGGCTCAATCGTAGCGTGACAAAAAAATTATTCACATATTGCAAAACATATATGGAAACGAACGAAATAAAAGAATTTAATTCGAAGTTGAAAATAAAGAAAAAAACTACATCGGAACGATTTAGTCGTGCAGACCCGAATACAAAAGAAAAGTTAACCCTCTAATATATCTAACCTAACCCGAATTTTGTCTGCTTATTGGAGAAAAAATTACGATTGATCACAGTTTTTCATTTTAATTTGAAAATGTTTTAACCCTTAGCGCTCCTTTGGCTCCGCAACGGAGACATTCTGTTTTCAAATAATTACGCTCAATTTCCAAAGATACCATGATAATTTACAAAAATTAAAAATTTATGTTTCGTTTACGAGAGGAAAAAGGATATTTGTAAAATGAATAAAAACAAGTACTCTCACAAGCAGTAATAATTTTTTCCGTTCAAAATAAAACTTCTTTTCTTGATAGAGAATCGTACGGAGTGCAAAGGGTTAACTAATAATTACTGTAAATGGATCGTGATGTCGCTACAATAATACAATAATAAAATTTAATAGTACAGCGATGACTAAAGAAAATTAATTTTTTAAAATATAGATACATCAGTTTGTAACTTTTAAGTCGCACGGTCCCATAGAGGGTTAAACGAGCTAATTACCGTGCACACACCTGAGTAGTAGGTCAGAGTGTTATCTCGAACAAAAAAAAACTTATGAGTCATAAATTGCTGAACGAAAACTACCTTAACCCACATATGGTTCATCGACTCCTGTGTAAAGACTGTCCTGACTCGGAGGTGGGTCAGTGAACTACGAACACGTTAATGTCAGTAGCTTAAATACGTATCAGAAAATGGGGATAAAGAAAATTACGGTGATTTCGAAGAGCAAGTATTAGCAGGTGTAATTTCGAGACAAAAAATTTATAAATGCAAAAGTAAATCGAAAGAAAGTGATAAAAGAATGTTTTTATGTACCGTATCAACCCTCTGCACTCGAAGACTTTTTTAAGTTTCACACTATCGCGAGAACCTAAAGTGAAAATCGAAGAAGGATTGCTCGGAATACGCAAGGAAATGATTCACGCTTGGATTAGATATTTAACGCGCATTGTTACCGTGCAATAATTATAATTTCTGCCACGTTGGGCACACGACTATTCCATGAATCAAAACTAATTCACAGTCATGATTGACAAGATATGTGTGCAGTCGGTGGCACGTGTGACACGTACGTACTTGAGCTCGACACATCCGTTTCATTCGCTCTTGCACCTACGCGCATCAAACGGCGATGCCGATCGATCATGCATAAACATTGCTGTCGACAAACTTGGAGGTTCGGAACTTTATCGACGCAACTCGCATCTTCCGTGTACAATTATTTCGTTGCAGTAGGATTTACACGTTGACCAAGTGTTAACACTGGAGCTATCAAAGTGGTCGGAACGACTAATTTGTAATTTCTTATGTAAATTTTATAAATTTAACGTNTTTTAATTTATTGTTTATCGTGGCATCAACCACTTGTGGGTTATTAGCGACTCAGAGAGGAGGAGTTACAGTTTGTTGTATAGTTTAGTTTCTTTGAGGTACTGTAGCAGGTTGTTCGTGGTATGGGTGTCTTTCAGGTTGTCCTTTAGGGATGATTATAAACTTATGCTAATTGAAATGAAAAAACTTCATTACATGTAGAATAATTTCTCAAGGAACAGGAGTTCATATCGCGGAAAATGTGTTTACGAACGTATAATAGACCTTTCGTAATAACTCTATTTACGTATTACGTTATCGTCCTCCGTAGATTTCATAAATCAAGATACGAAGTACGCNAGAAAATTAATTTTTTAAAATATAGATACATCAGTTTGTAACTTTTAAGTCGCACGGTCCCATAGAGGGTTAAACGAGCTAATTACCGTGCACACACCTGAGTAGTAGGTCAGAGTGTTATCTCGAACAAAAAAAAACTTATGAGTCATAAATTGCTGAACGAAAACTACCTTAACCCACATATGGTTCATCGACTCCTGTGTAAAGACTGTCCTGACTCGGAGGTGGGTCAGTGAACTACGAACACGTTAATGTCAGTAGCTTAAATACGTATCAGAAAATGGGGATAAAGAAAATTACGGTGATTTCGAAGAGCAAGTATTAGCAGGTGTAATTTCGAGACAAAAAATTTATAAATGCAAAAGTAAATCGAAAGAAAGTGATAAAAGAATGTTTTTATGTACCGTATCAACCCTCTGCACTCGAAGACTTTTTTAAGTTTCACACTATCGCGAGAACCTAAAGTGAAAATCGAAGAAGGATTGCTCGGAATACGCAAGGAAATGATTCACGCTTGGATTAGATATTTAACGCGCATTGTTACCGTGCAATAATTATAATTTCTGCCACGTTGGGCACACGACTATTCCATGAATCAAAACTAATTCACAGTCATGATTGACAAGATATGTGTGCAGTCGGTGGCACGTGTGACACGTACGTACTTGAGCTCGACACATCCGTTTCATTCGCTCTTGCACCTACGCGCATCAAACGGCGATGCCGATCGATCATGCATAAACATTGCTGTCGACAAACTTGGAGGTTCGGAACTTTATCGACGCAACTCGCATCTTCCGTGTACAATTATTTCGTTGCAGTAGGATTTACACGTTGACCAAGTGTTAACACTGGAGCTATCAAAGTGGTCGGAACGACTAATTTGTAATTTCTTATGTAAATTTTATAAATTTAACGTGGTACACTTTTTATGAGTAATATAAAATTTCATTAACATTTTGCCTTGCAATCACGAGTCTCACTCGTGGCGCAGATTATTGTTCAAATACGGTAAAAACACATATTTTTAATAAAGTTTATTTTTTTTTTTTTTAATTTGTTTATCGTCGCATCAACCACTTGTGGGTTATTAGCGACTCAGAGAGGAGGAGTTACAGTTTGTTGTATAGTTTAGTTTCTTTGAGGTACTGTAGCAGGTTGTTCGTGGTATGGGTGTCTTTCAGGTCCTTTAACCCTTTGACTACGGTAGATTTTGAGACGCACCGGCCGTACCATACGGTAGGAATTCAGTTACAACGAACGTCGAGAACGGCGAAATTTTTTGTTAGGCCTACATTTTTGGGAAAATATATTTCAATAATCGAAAAACTGAGTTTCATTACATCGGAACAATATTATTTATTTATTTGTATTCTGCACCGAATCGTTACTATACGTATTAAAAATTTAATATTAACCTTCAGCTTAAATTTTCAGGGCGCCTATAGGCGTCCTCAGCATCAGAAAGCCAAACTGCGCCGAGCGCCTTTAGGCGCGCACAGTGTCACAAGCGAAAAATTTCTAAGCGCCTTTAGGCGCCCACAGCAGTCAAAGGGTTAAGGATGGTTTTATCTTGAGTCGTAGCCTGTTTGTGTGGTATTTTTTGCAGTGACTGATGACATGTTCCATTGTAATATGGTCCTTGCATAGTTCGCACGTTGGAGGGCCTGCTTTGTTGAGGAGGTGTTGGTGGGTCAGTTTTGTATGTCCTATTATAACTGGTGATATTGTCACTTGATCCGATCTGGGTAGGGACCAGGTGATGGATTTTTGGAAGAAGTTGGCTTTAATTGTTTTTATGCGAGATTTGGTTGAAGAACTCCATTCTTTGTTCCAGTTTATTTTACTTTTTTCACTTAGGGTGGCGAGCGTGGTTTCCAAGGATAGACTGGTATCATAGCGGATGGGGGTGGTAATAAAGTTTAATTTCAACTTTAACTGCAATTTCAATTTATAAGATTGAGAATTAGCGAATATAAATTATGTGTAATATTTCAATATTTTGCATTTGACAAAGTGTTAAAGCAGTGAATAGTTGTTACTAACGTATATGAATAGTAAAAGAAATCGTAAGGCAAGGGGTTAAAAATGAATATATTCATGTATATTTTAAGCTTGTACGACATATTCTTCTTTCAATAGTGTCTATTATAATAATGTAGCTAATTAATGTAACGCAGGTGTAACTTAATTTTGTGTAAATAGGAACAATATCGAGCCGTAATGAATTTCTATGATTTTCTAAAAAAAATACAGACGATCTGTTTTCCTTGCGTTTGTGTATTTTTTTATGTACCCTTTAGTTTGATTTCTTGATAGTTCCAATGTTAAGATCTTCATAAGGTACAATTTTTTGCCGTTCAATTTTGACTCGATTGTTTTTCACTTAGAAAACGTTAGACAACCGTGTTATGCACGTGTTATACATTATCGACATGTGCCTATACATGTGAAGATTATTGGTGTGTGCGCGTCGCATACTTGTTGCGTTTCTCATTTGTTTTAAATATACGTGATTCGAGTAGTCTCCTTTGTGCCACCAGAAGAAACGCACGCATATCCTTTATTCATTTTATATATTAAATTAAGTGTGATAATAAAGCGATATACGATTTATTATCCCGAATCTTCTGTCAACTGCGTTTAACCCTTATTTTTACATTAACTGATAAGGTGGAATCTGAGAAGCACCTATAAAACCTTTAAAGATATTTATTTCAATATTTGATTAGAAATCAAATTTTATCGATGTTGCTTGTATTAATATACTTATCAAAAAAAGTTAAATCCTTTTTCTATAACAAAATCCATAAATTTAAGATTCAAGTATTAGATTGTCCCGAAAGTTTCCTTCGTTATCTTCACGCAACGGTTTCCTGTAGCAATGTTTAAATAAACATTTAACCTTATTTGTTAAACGAGAGATGGAGGGAAAAAATAGAGTAAAATGAATCCTGTATAAAATATTAATATATCGTAAAACATATATGCATCCATTATTTATCAATTAAACGAAAGAAACTTTTGGGACGACCTGATAGAAAATAATTAGGATATATTGTAAACTCCACCACACCAGTTAAGGGTTAAAAAAATTNTAAACATTTAACCTTATTTGTTAAACGAGAGATGGAGGGAAAAAATAGAGTAAAATGAATCCTGTATAAAATATTAATATATCGTAAAACATATATGCATCCATTATTTATCAATTAAACGAAAGAAACTTTTGGGACGACCTGATAGAAAATAATTAGGATATATTGTAAACTCCACCACACCAGTTAAGGGTCTATCTCAATTTCTCCTAATATATTGTTGAAAGCTATCAGAAACTGACAAAAAATTGAAATTTGCAGAGAAGCGAGAATTATAAAACACTAAAAATGAAAAATTCGAGCAGGCAAAATTATAAAATTTTTACAATTAGGTTTAAAAATAATTACGCGATTAATTAACGATCTTCAAAAGAAGCAAGATGATAAATAACACGTGTGAAAATGGAATGCATTCTACTGAACCTTTAAAAAGATTGAGTTATCTGCAAATTATCATTGAAGAATATTTTGACGCAACGCAGCATGTTAGATAAACCTTGGCCAATTCACGTTTGACGGAATTCAAAACAGAACAACACACGGTTACGTCGTTTCAGAAGGAACAACTGCTAATAATGTGGTTAATCAGTGGTCAATTCTGCTCGGCCGTCGCTTACATGTCATCGGTATCGAATAAAGCCGAGCCGACACTAATTTCGAACGAACCACCGGAACGGGTTGAACACCTAGAACCTGATGGACATAATATTTCCTGCTGACCGAACATACTGAGCGTACTTGAGCTTGATGGAAACCGAGATTGGACGCACTTGTCCCTAATCAAATTGAAATTAGGCCAGAACGCGTTCTTCTATAATGCACGATAAAAATGACCGGAATTAAATGAACTAATCAATTCGCTGCTTCATTATTAATGAAATTTAAAAATATAATAACACTTTTATTAGGTTGATGCATATGAAATTACTGGTCTTAATGACTAAGTTTGATAAAAAACAAATGTTTGCTTTTAATCAAAATAATTTAGTGTTAAATTACTGGTTTGAATGAATAAATTTGATAAGAAAAGTATGTTTGTTTTTAATCAAAATAATTTTTTGTTATATTACCGGTTTGAATGACTAATTTTGATAAAAAACGAATGTTTACTTTTAATCAAAATAATTTTGTATTAAATTACTGGTTTGAATGAGTAAATTTCATAAGAAAAAAAGAATGTTTGCTTTTAATCAAAATAATTTTGCGTTAATTATACGTATATTTGAGAGCAACTAAGCTTAATATTTATATTTAACCCTTTGCACTCCACTGGCGCTATGACGACATGAAAAATTTTCTTCAGAGGTTAAATTTTAAGTTACATTTTATATTTTGTTGAATTCAATTCTTTTTTCATTTTTATTTTAAAACAACAAAAGCTAACCAAATGAATAAAAAATTGTAAATATTTATACATATCTTTTTCCTTTCCAAAACAACATTATCTTTCCACAATAGTCATGTGAAACTTAAAAAAGTGTAGTGTACCCTTGATATTTATTTCTTTGAAGTAAAATTTCTTAATAAAATAATGCTTCTTAATAAAACAAATTTTTGGCATACGTTTTTCATAGTCTTTCGGTTCTTTTTCCAAGTATGTATCATTTCTTGATTACAAATTAAGAAAACTTCTGATCAAGTAGAACTCTTTTACAGATAAGTCCAGTAAATACGCAAGATCAAAACATGATAATACTTATAATTTTCGTACGGTTACTTTTGGAACATAAGATCTGACATTCTCGCGTAATTAAAACGGCACCTTCAACTTCATTAACATATTCGCGGCGGGTGATTTTCAGCGAGGCGCTTAGCTGAAAATCGCACATAATTTAAAAAAGTCTACAGCTGAATACGACAAATCCGATTCCACCAAATGGTCAAATACTTATGGACGGTAGTGTAAATTAAGATAAAAACAATTACTCATACACAGACCTATAGTAATATATAATATCGTTAAAAATAAGCGTTATTATACAGTATAGTATACATATATTTTTAATGTTTTAGAAATAGTCGCGTATACTGGTGCGGTCCCCTTCCTTGCAAGGGTCAGGTATTGGTTTATGGCACTCAGTGAGTGTCTGGCTTTTCCTTTGCTTTTTTAGATAGTTCGATTTAGTTTCTTTTAGTCCAAACTAAGAACAGCATTCCAGGTCATTTTTGTAAAACATCATTAATAGATATTAGTAAATATATTAGGTTAGAAACTATGAAACGGGCATTTTTTGTTTAGTCTGTGTTCAGCTGCGACTGAGAGAGATACGTCGTAACGTGCGCTCGATATTTTTATTTGTAAAGCTTAAAGGTATTCTTCTTACTCATTTTGTAAAATTCTTTCATGTTCGTATTCCATTTTTATTTTATTTTTATCCTAAACCATATAGAAACAAAACGCGATTCACATCTACTCTTCTTGTACGAGTTTAAATTAAATCATACCGCGGCTCAAGCTTCGAGAAATATTAATCAGGCATTCGGAGATGGATCCACCGATGAAAAAAATCCTCGATATTGGTTCGAAAAATTTCGTTCCGGCAATTTGAGTATCGTGAATGAGCCTCGATGAAGACCACCGGCCCGTATTTATAACGAGGAATTAACACTAGATTTACGGAACCCGTCAATTTGACTCACTTCAGATTTTGTGCATAAGTTTAACAATCATGGATGCGGAAAATGTAAACACAAAATAGAATTTATATACGAGAACTGTACTGAATAAATCTCTGCTAACAGAAACCTATTAATTTGAAGGAAACTGAACTAATGATTTTACAAAAAATTTGTATTTCAATGTACCCACCAAAATGAGCCGATCGATGTCCGTAAACCTAGTGTTAAGGACGACTGTGGAATCCGATCCACGCACAACTAGTCGAACACTTTGGTCTAAACTAGGAACTAGTCGTACAGCTGTGTTAAAACATTTGCGTGCAATAAATAAAGTGAAAAAATTGAACATAGCTGAACACAGACTAAACAAAAATCGCCCGTTTCATAGTTTCCAACCTAATACTTACTTAAAACTCTGTTGAATTTATTTTACAAATAAATATTCAAATATATTTACAAATATTTTATACCGATAATCAAGACTGGGCATCAGGCAAGATCTAGGTCATTTATGATTGATAATTTAACAATATGACAGAACACATCGAGCTAGAGGCTTATGAAAGCAGATTTGGTGTCTATACGTGTAACCATGTGGCATCTCATCTCTCCGCATCCGGTGGAAACGCGGCATGGAATCTGGAGTTGAGCAATAGTTACTGAACAAGTTGTTAGGGTTAGATAGTTGAATCAACACACAGAGCGTCATTGATCTGCTCGTGTTCATAGAGCTTGAAACATGTGTACAATATATATATACATGTGTTCCACGTAAAGCAAACATGCAGCTACACCGGTTTTCTCTGTTTCTATCTCCTTTGACCGTGTTTGCCTTCGATATAATTTACATAATTTCAACTGTAAATCATAAGCGTCAAAATTCGCCGGGCAAGATCATGTTCCTTATCGGATTCCGGATAGAAATTGATGAAACAAACGCTTGGACAGTGCGTTAGAATATAGTCGGTATCATATTCTCCGATGATAATTGAATTTTGTTGCGTTTGAAATTCGACGAAACGAAACTGCGGCATTGAAACGAGTGCCTGTTACAGAGAAATTGAAAATGCAATTTAAATTCGAACTTGTTCAAACGAGGCTGTTTTTAACCTGGAGTTTAAATTGCATTTCACTCTCTTCGGTGGAACGGATGATAAAAGCTCGATATTTAACGATAAGTGACTGCTTTTTTTTTATCAAAAAGCAATCGTTCGTCTAAAAATCATTCTTCTTACAGTATATTGAAAAAAATTCTTTAATTCCGACTGTACTTCGATTTCCATTGATCTGATTCCATTAACTAACAATTTCTTACAGAAGCTTCAGTTGTTACAAAACTCTGATACACTGATTTCAAAAAGTATCTCCTCTTTGAAGGGATGATCGGAGGTAATCAGTCTTCAAAGTAGGATGTAAAAGTTTTTAAACAAATTGATTTTTCTTTTAACTTTTTGCATAGCTGGATTTGGCATTTAAAAAGAGACAAACTGTACATTTAAACTTTCTTTCTATCTCGAACAGTTTTTGAGATTTGTCTAATAGATTTTTCACCCCTTACTTTAAGGGCTGATATCACCCCTTTGAAGTGAACGATGGCCGATATATAAAAATAGGTGTCTGATATTTTTTCGAGATCCATATCATATCAAAATTTCATCAAAATATTATATTAATTTTATATTATAAATTTTTTATATTATATTATATTATATTTTATATTGTAAATTTTTTATATTATAACATTATATTATATTTTATATTATACATTTTTTATACTATAATATTATATTATATTTTATATTGTAAATTTTTTATATTATAATATTATATTATATTACTAACATTCCATGTTACTGTTATTTTTGTTAACGAAGAATTCAGAGAGATAGTTATAAGCATTTGAAGTTACTAATGGTGCAGGCTATATAAGATACTTTTTCTTTAACCCTCTATAATCGAAACATTGATTGCTCGCGAAAAGAAATTATACATAATTACGGTTTCTCAGTTTGATCTAACAACTAGGAACTTGATAATTACTATAAATAGCCTGCTTCATACTAGAACAAGTGTATAGTAATTAACTGTATCGGTATAGCGACAAATAACATTAAAAACTTGAGAAATGCGGATATATGGGTTAAGAATAAATGTGAAGATTTTTTAAAAAGAAACAAAGTGGAAAATATATGGTTTAAAGTGAGTATAATGCATTTTGAAAAATGGAATTTTTCAACATGTTCTGTAGGGGACAGAACTTTTACAACTTTATATAATTACATTAATAACGCCAATAGTTATAAAAATATAAATGCAAAAATTAAGCATAAATCCGAAGATTTTAAAAAAGAAGACAACACACAGCTCCGAGGTTGATGAAAAATTAATATAAATAATAGCATAAAATGTATGGTTGAAAGAAAATACATCGAATTTTTCAACATTTTTTGTCGCGGACAGAACTTTCGAAGTAATTTAATACCATTCAATTATTGATAATAAGATACAACTACTAAAACTTCTAAAAAAAATACTAAGCTTCTCCATAAACTTTAATTCTCCAAAAACATTTGTACAGACTGAGTCGCTAATAACCAAACTTAGTGGATGATGCGACTCGAAATAAACAACCGAAAGAAAAAAAAACAGTGAAATAATCATCCCCTGAAGACCACAGCAAGACCTACAGTGCCAGACACAATCGTACGCCCGTTACATATTTATAATTGCTTCGATCAATAAACAACTCCTGAAGATAAAATCTGCAAATATTTATTATACATCTGCGTCGTTCATAGTCTTAAATTATGATCCGAGACAGTACAAGATTTCCAAGCGTGTTCACAATTTAATCCCTTTAAATTTCATAAGTTCGAATTATTTTTTAATATTTAGTGTTTCATTATTATTATTTTTTTATTATAAAAATAATTCTGTTACAACTTAAGACTGTTAGCAACAAAAATACGTTACACGATAAATATTTGCAAATTTCTATCTTCGGTAGCTATTTATTGATCAAAATAATTATAAATACGTAGTGAGCTCACAATTTTGCCCACCACTGTACGTACCTTCTGCGAAAACACGTGTTAGCGGCTCGAAACCGTCCCCTGCCATACTTGCAGCTCGATACGGATAGAGGGAAAGTAGTTTCGACGGGGTCGTAAGCAGATAAACGAAACAGCAGCGAGTGCAACATGTTCTGACCGTAGCTGAAAATGTGTTTACAGCATGTTAGGCGGTCGATCATGCGTCACTGATGCGCAGGGGCGCCGGTGACTCCGTTCTTTGACGTTCCATTATGCAAAATCGTCTTCGTAGTCGTTCCCGACGCCAAATGCCGCACGACGCGTGGTCGATTTCACGTGAAATCACGCCGATGATACACAGGTCGCGACAAAATCACGGACGCAACAGCCATGAACGACGAATGGAACAACGAAAGTTTTAAAGGGACCGTACAAAGGATGCGCCGTCAACTCCCATGAGCATCCTTTTATAAAAGGTTAACCGTGGCAGAAATGACAGCGAACGGGTTCGAAAAGGGTAAATGGAGAGCTTTTGCTTTATCTTAGGTTTAAATAGCGTTAAACGCGCAGCTTTTAAATAAGTTTCAGCGGAAGAAAACTGAAGAAGGATTGGGTGTACGCGGTGACTGAAAAAGATATTCGTACACAACGGATTTCTCAATTCTTCTAGCACACTCAAGCATCGAACTCGGGACTCGAACGCTTAATTTTCCTTATTTCAAGGCGAACTTAGACTTTAAATTATAAAATATTTCATATTTAAACCTTTGCGGTCCTTTGCCGAACCTGACTCGACATTTTATTTCCTTTCATTGTTTTCAGTTTTGGGATATGCAACATATTCTTCCATATTAAAATTGAATTCAATAGAAAATTTTCTAGACATCTTACTGACAATATAAATATTTAGCCAAATTATTAACAGTTTTCGAAGGTAGATTATTAAATATGAACTGGTTGTGCTAAAGTGTCGAACGTGGTTCGAAAGGGCTAATGATTGATCTTAGTCATCATAAAATCAAAATAATTCACTTTCAATGTACATCCAGGACGATTCGTCCACAGTGAAAGGTGTAAAGATTGTTTTCATCTCTATTTGGTACATAGTGAACATTCAAAGTGACCAGTGAACAAAACAGAGTCTATTTTTGACGAATCGAATGGATTGAATTGAATTCCTAGCGAAGCGACAGTGGCGAGTCTAAACTTGTCCAATAATAAATTATCTCAATCCCGACACTCACTATTTCTCTCGCCGATATTTTAAAAACTAGAGAACCGAATTCAACCATTGAACAAGTACGAACACTCACTTTTAAAAGGATGTTCATCCCAAGTGAAAGAGTGTAAATTCGCCTTTAATCTCGGTATCTTGCAACAAGCACTCTTGGAGAAGATACGCAGGAGTAACAAGCGTGAAAGAAGATAATTTGGAATACTCGAGGCTGCGATACCCCTCCTACGTACATAGAATTGTATTTTTTCGGTGTTTATTGTCACAGAAAGATGGCAGAGAACGATCTTTTTTGTTGGAAGAAAAAGAAGAAAGAGGGAGGGAAATATGCCGTGGATGAAAGGACAGGGAGCCAGATACACGTATAGAAAGCTGAGAAATCGTAGAAGTACTCGCCAGAGAGAGCTGCAGGATGACGGATAGGGGGTAGGAAGCGACACAGGAACCGGAACCCATTACTCCAGATAACAACTTCCCTAAGGCTTCCTTTCCTTCTTCTACATCCACCGGTAAACCCGATATATACACAACTGTAGCACGTCTGGTCCTTATAGTACGAATCCGGAAATTTACCACTTCTGCTCCCATTTTGCTCAGATACCAGCCATGCAACTGGTGGCCCCCGCGATATAAAATAAGCGTGACCAGAGGTAGACCTTGATCACTTTTTACAAAAACTGACCACTGCACTCGGTATATCTCTGTTGTGTTGAACATTGAGAAAGAACGATTGGTGCAAGCGTTAAATAAAGCCACTGACGTTCTCCGATAAGGGACCTCGCTTAAGTGTAACACACAGATTTTAATTAAATTCGCATACGAGATAGTGTACATATGAGAACTTTCCCAATAACCTAATATGGCCTAACGTGTCTACTTTATTTAGAAATTCCATACCATTCGCTATCCTCGTAAGGCAACATTTCGTACTAATTTTTCTAGAAACCTTAAAAAGGAACCATTAAAATGTTATTTTTATTTTACGTTTATTTCAGCGATCTATTAAAACATTTTTGACGCACGCAACCGTGACACGTTTTATAATGTACAAACACATATTTGCTGGAAGCAACACTTTCACTGAGCGAACAAAAATGTGCTTTAATTATTTCTATTATAATCTGCAGCATGGCGTTTTTTATCTACAAACTTAACCCTTCGGACTTGGGAGGCGACTCTCACTCGTTTAATTAATACAGCAATTCGAATGTTCAACGGATGTAACTATTTTATTTCTACATTTCGTGTATTTTTGCAATACTAGGCTTAATATTAAAGCTTTACCCTTTGCACTCCGCTGATATCGCTACGGCGACATGCATAATTTTCTTCGGAGATTATATTTTTCATTAAATTCTATATTTTCATCAATTCGAACGCTTCTTTTATTTTAAAATAAAAATAAATTAACCAAATAAATAAGAGATCGTAAACATTTATAATTGTCTGTTTTTCTTTCTAAAAGAGCGCTTTAAGTTTTCACAATAGTCGTTTGAAACTTAAAAAACTTTACGAATTCAAAGGGTTAAACTTCGTAATTTTGCTTCGCACGAAATTTTAGGAAGCATTTGCCAAAGTGCATATTCAGTTTCAATCATTACTTTTTTCATTACCCTCATTTATTTCACTCTATTCTGAATTTGATCTCCAAGCAACATAAGATCAAACTCGTCCTCGCTGCTGCTAATTTGATCGTTTGACTCAGTTTCTCTAACTACTCAGAACAAACCAAATTAAAAATAATAATTTTAAATACAATGCTGCATTACGAAGCGCACGTAGATTCCAACACCTAAAATATAAATAGGAAGGATACCTATTGATAAAGCAATTATTGTGACATATCAGTCACATTTTGAATTGCTGGATTAGTCCAAGTGGCGAATGCAAAGTGCACTTAACTTAAAACTTAGCCTGTAAAGGTTAACTTAAAATAAAAACAAGAAAAAAAATAAAATCACGAATATATAAAATTTAACCTTCTATAGCCCGAATTTTGTCTATTTATCAGAGGAAAAATTACGATCGATTACAGTTTCTCGCTTTGATTCGAAAATTCTTAAAGTAATAATTGCTATAGATGAATCGTGGTATCACTGAAGTAATACAATAATCAAATTTAATAGTACAGCGATGACTAAAGAAAATTAATTTTTTTAAATACAGATACGTTAATTTGTAACTTTCAAGTCACACGGTCCCATAGAGGATTAAATAACAAAAGAGAAATAAGAAACAAAATGACACACTGTACATTGCTAAAGAAAATATTAAATATTTCTCAATTAACCCTCTATAGCCCGAATTTTGTCTGCTTACTGGAGAAAAAATTACGATTGGTTACAGTTTTTCACTCTGATTTGAAAATGTTTCAACTACTAATTACTATTAATTAATCAAATTTAATAGTGCACCACGAACTAAACAAAATTAATTTTTTAAAATATAGATACATCACTTTGTAACTTTTAAGTCACAAATAAATATTAACCGCGGAAGAAAATTTTTCACGTCGCCACAGTGGCGTCGGTGGAGTGCAAAGTGTTAAACGCGTCATAAAAGGCGTTCGAAAAACGTTAGCACAAACAATCCAGAACAATAAAATAATTTCGGGTCAAGATCACAGTTCGCCACTCCGTATTGCATCAACGTGACGAAATGAACAAGTTATCTGCACAGCGAAGAAGACGCGCTGCAGAGATACGACGAAGAGAAAGTGAAACGAACGGAGACGGCGGAAAAGACGACATATGTTAAATTTTATCTGTGTTTTCAGAACCGTTGGATAGCCTTGCGGGAAGGATTAGCGATATCGCACTTTATGCAGGTCAATTGGATGGCGCTGACGGACATGCGAAGCGTGAAGAGGAGATTCAGGTTGAAATGGAAATGGACGTCGCGGTGGTAGGGAAACCACCGACGCCGCCACCATTACTAAATGGGCTCCGAGCGGGTTACCCAACTGTTGCGCCTTCATCAGAAATTTATGCAGAATCCTGGGTTAACCGTCCCGGCCAATCAGCTTTGTAACGGAGCTAACGTCGTATCAGCGAGGGAACGAAACCGAGAGAGGCCCTGATTTAGTAAAAAGCTTTTAATATTTTGCACCTTCGCTATGTTGGCATGCGTTCTCAACCTCCACCAGCTAGTAGAGCAAAGCTTAACACATTGCCAACCGAGTGAGTTATACTTTGGTGTTTCTAAGAAGATTCCCGGGAAACTTGGTAGAGAAAAATTGCATTACGAGAACCGATGATGCGAAATTTAAAAATGAAATTGATTTTCTCTGTCGAACAAGAAGAAAGTCTAAGTGTACCGCACGCTTATTGACCAGTTAAGTGTGTTTGACGACTATATCCGTCGTGCGTGAAACTTTGTTGCGATTTGATATTTAAATTGTAATTTTGGCGAAAACTAAATTGTATTCGTAAATTTTTATATTTTTAAAATGTTTAGAGGTCAAGACGAAATAGAACAAACAGATAAGAATTATAAAATATATAAAATATTAAAATAATTTCAGTTGGATTCATAACTTCCTGAGAGTTAACTCGTAAGGAGTACAATAACACTGGATCTTTGATTATCCCGATTTTCATCTTGATGTATCAGAACCAAAAAAAAGAGACGAAGTATATTAGATTCTCTATCTGATTTCTGGAAATCATCTGCGCGCTATTTCATTTCTTTTTTTTTTTTACTGGTCTTATTTTCGTGTAAACACAGTTGCCAAGGGCATCTTTGCTTTAGTGCGGGCAATGTTCCTCCCATTCGCCTTTTAGTCTTTTGTCATTTGATTTAACTATACTCGTCATCGCTTGGTTATCGCGACACACACTGGTGCGCGCTTTGCAAAGAGATCGCCACAGTTAACCGGTTAACTGTTTCATTTATCAAACATTATTATGAGTACTATATTTTGTGTTTGTTTATATATTTTTGCCTATTATGTGCGTTTGCGTATTTTTACACTTTCAAATTTTCCATAAGTATATAAAAATTCTCAGCCTACCAACAATTCAGCCTTTTAACCCATTTGCATCACGACTTAAATTGCAGGGATTCTCACTTATCACCGAAGCCTATACGATTGATCGCGTAAATATTTGCCATTCTTTATTAATACTAACTGATTGCAACGATACATCAGAGTACAAAGGATAATATATATTAATAAATATAAAATTGTTAGTGCAAATATTTTTATTCAACGGTATGGTATGATGTCGATGTCGGCGGATTATTCCGCGTTTGGTGATCAGGGAAGATATTACTCGCGGAATAATCCGCTTCGTGATGCAAATGGGTTAGCCCTCTATAGTCCGAATTTTGTTTGCTTATTGGAGAAAAAATTACGATTGGTTACTGTTTTCACTTTGATTTAAAAATGTTTTAATTAATAATTACTGTAGATGGATGGTGGTGTCACTACAGTAATACAGTAATCAAATTTAATAGTGCAGTGATAACTAAACGAAATTAATTTTTTAAAATATAGATACATCAGTTTGTAATTTTTATTAAAAACCCCCATAAGGGTTAATGCAAAAGTGGTGTAAGTCAATTGTTTGCCTATTTGGTTTAATATAACCATATCGAATAAAATGATCATGTGTCTTAATTTTTAGGAGAAAAATAGTATTGCTATCTTAAGATATAACTTTGCATACTTACTTAAAAACTAGAACTACCGACGATTAAAATAGATTTATTTGTAGCAAAGAAATCAAGATGAGTATTTGAAAAAATACTTATAATTAAGGGTAATAATTCTTTGCGCGTAATTTTTGCAAAAAATTATAGAAAATCCCTAAAAATGCACCACTATTAATTTATAAAATTTCTGTGAGAAATTACACGGTAGTTCTAGAGTTAACACGTTCGCGAACGTGAATGCTATAGCAATAATTTTCATGATGATGCAGAATGACACGAATGCTATAGCATTCAAATCTTAAAGTCAATTATTTTGAATTTAATTTTATATAACCTTACGATCTGTATTGTCGTGGATGCTATAGCATTCGTTCTATATAACGATTAAAATATAATCTGACTACCCTTATAAAATCTGTTTAATCAAATTTCGGATATCGCAACCAATTTAAAAATAAAATGACTGTCAATTTTTGCACTTCGCTCAAACTTTTACTGTCCGCGAACGTGTTAACCCTCTATAGCCCGAATTTTGTCTACTTATCAGAGGAAAAATTACGATTGATTACAGTTTTTCGCTTCGATTCGAAAATTCCTAAAGTAATAATTACTACAGATGAATTAATACAGTAATCAAATTTAATAGCGCAGTGATAACTAAAGAAAATTAATTTTTTCAAATATAGACACATCAGTTTGTAACTTTTAAGTCACACGGTCCCATAGAGGGTTAAAATAGATGTAACATTTTTTTATATTATTCTGCTATCCAGAACTTTTACTTTATTCTGTATTATTCAGTATTCAACTTTTTTGACTTAGACCAGTTTTACATTAAACGGCTCGATTCTTCACGAATGTTAACGAAGCGCATACGTTCGCGAGAGTGCTTAGGTATCTCGCTGAAAACAAACTACTCGATACTCAAGCTGAAAAATAGAACTGGTATAACTCACCAACAAGAGCGAGGAGCACCGTGAGCAAAGATGCAGCAGGAAACGTGACCGTTAAGTTGAACTCCAGCATTTGAAGCAGATCCACTGAAACAAAGGGAGAAGAAGTATATTTCACGTGAAAAATAGATAAAGTCGTTCGTATAGGCAACTATTCGACTGATTGGAAATTTTTTTTTTTTTTTGCTCTCCTAAATTGAACAGAAAAGAAAAAAGGAAACAAAAAAATGAAAGCACTTAAAGGATTGATAAAAATGCACTTTATATTCCGCACTGTAAATGCATGGCGACAAGATATTGTATCGAGATCGTTATGCTCGACGACGAACGGTTCGAATTTAATATTTATTAGATACTCCGTGACGAAAAGTTCTTGAGCAAAAGGTTATTACACAAGTCGAGGGCCGTGAAGAAATCGTGTCGCGTTCGACGAGTCGGTTCAAAGCTCAATAAAAATTAATTTTAAAACTTCCTGGATCTCGATTTAAGTTCTTGCAAAGTTTCGATCGGCGCCCCGAGACGAGAGGCAAGGTTTCGCTTTCCTTCCTACACTCAATCCATACACAACCTTTCATTAATTTATTCCATTCGCTTTTTTACCGCCGGACAATTACTAAATTGTGAATAAAAATTTCGAATTAATAACTTTGTTATCTCCAGCTGAATAAGAACCGATGGAATTGGTAAATTTCAAATTGCATTAACTTTTTAATTGTATTTAAATTTATTTATCAAATTTGCATAGATCATTTTTTTTTTTTTTAGCATAAACTTTTGACGAGTTTAAAAGTATATAAATATACGAGGTTAATAACAGCGAAGGGTTGATTAAAGGAATTGAAGACCTTGGTTTAAAAACCGGGTAACTGTAGACTTTAAAATTTGTAGGAAGATAAATAAAAATACACAAGATTTTAGAAAGTACAATTTTGGTTAATATTAGACGTTAATATTCAATTACTGAATGATTCAAATTCTATTGATAGAAAAATACTAAATGCTCCAAGTACAATATCGAATTATCACCGCACAATCAAGTAAATTAAATATAAATAAAATATTGCTATATTTTTCACGAATTTTAATTAGAATTTTAAGTAGAATTCAATTAATAGAAAAATAGCAAATGCTCCAAGTACAATATCGAATTATCACCGCACAATCAAGTAAATTAAATATAAATAAAATATTGCTATATTTTTCACGAATTTTAATTAGAATTTTAATTAGAATTCAATTGATAGAAAAATAGCAAATGCTCCAAGTACAATATCGAATTATTATCACGCAATCAAGCAAATAAAATATAAATAAAATATTGCTATATTTTTCAGGAATTTTAATTGAAAAACAAAAAAGGAAGTTAAAAAAGATGAAACTCTGAGTCAGCTGTAGCAAAACTGCAAGCTGAACGTTTAATTATTCAGGAATAACTTTCATAAGAGCACTTTCTTCTGTAACTTAGTTGGAGTATAGCAGTGTAATTAAGAAGTTCAGCTATTCCCAAACGACGACGCATGTCGTGTCTTCTTTATAATAGCCGGAATATCGCCGCTTATAAATTTCCGCCACAGCCTTGGTGTTTCGATTTAATGAATTTTAGATTTCAAGATATCACCCACTAAAACTACTCCCACTGCTCATTAAAACTCTCCGACCCTCCATCTTGTCCTATATAATCCAAACTCCACCCACTGGCAAGTGTATGACGAAATTATTTTTTCATACCGAACACCGTACCCATTACATTTTTTTCTTTTTCTGAGCTAGTTTAACAAATTCTGTTCGAACCCAATTTAAATATAGAAATCACAGTAAACCTATCGGTACATATAAAGATTATTATAATATAATAGCAAATAGGATAAGAGACCCAAATTTCATCCCCTGAAAGCTTTTTCAGCATTGTTCAAAACCAAATCAATTTTTTAATCCAAAAAAGATCGGTGTAACGAACTTGGAAGCTTAATAACGGAAATCTGTGATAGATCTTTCATAAAAATTCATAGAAACAAAGTAACAAATATATATGTAAAAGGATGCGTTCTTCAGATCTTAACACTAGATTTACGAAACTCAATTTGACGCAGTTCAAATTTCGCGCTTAAGTTTAACAAGTATGCGTGCGGTAAATGTAAACTCGAAATGAAATTCATATTCGAAAAGCGTGCTGAATAAATCTTTGCTAATAGAAATTTATTGATTTAAAGTAAACTGGACCAATGATATTGCGAAAAATTCACGATTAACATGTTAAGCGCCACGCCGGTTCCTGCGAACCGACGCTCAAATTTTCGTTTAGGCGTCGTTGGTTTCCGAAGACTGGCA
>SMSQ01019716.1:0-20172 GCA_019453375.1 Ctenoplectra terminalis | reverse complement strand
CCTAACTGTAGATACAATAGAAACTTTTGGCCATTACTGTACGTACTTTATATACTCCCTTTAAAAACTCTAATAGTTCCGACTGTCTTGGCGCCACGCTTAATTTTTGAGCACGATTGTTGCGGCAACAACGTTTTTACCGTTAATATCGTGTGAAAGAAGCGTTTTCGAGCGTCAGCATGAATATTCATTTGACGAGTCCGCGCACCATACAAATTCATCGTTCCCTTTATTACTTCCATTAGAATTAATTACGCTTTCCGGCGTGGTTGTCTCTTAAAACATTTAGCAACGCCGCGATACGTCCGACGTGGAACCGTTTGCTTTGGTTTTTACACGACGTTTTCGACTCGAACATCATGAATGTTCACCATACGAACCTTCTATTTTCTCGTTTGCATAGATACAAGGCTTACAAAGAACGGATGCAGCGGATGTACGTCGTGCCCCGTTACGATCCTGTGTACGTGGAGCCAAATTTGAAGGAATACGAGACACAGGTGCTTCAAATGAGCGTGCCCGTTGACGACAACGATAGTTACAACGATCTCCAGCTTGATTTCAGCAATAAGAATCATGCGTTCAGTTTGGACAATGTTAGCTATATTACCAAAGACCATGGAGAAAGTACAGGTAATTGGATTTTAGTTAACAATAGAAAATTAGAAAATTAATCACTTCACGCGTTAAGTTGGTTGGCACGCGAAATGTCGGATTTTGTTACAAGGAATTATCCATGGTTGACACACGCGGACTTTAATGAAATTTTGATACGATACAGATCTCGAAAAAATATTGGACACGTATTTTTTTTATATCGGCCATTATTCATTTTGAAGAGGTGATATCGGCTCTTAACCGTTTTAGTGCCACGGGTCATATAAAAAATCAAGTCGAAAAGTGGCAAGCGGCGCGATCGCGCTTTTCGTATTTCAGAAACAAATAAAAATATATCAAATCAAAATTGATTGTGTGCATGGCTTTCCTTCATTTTTGTATTAAAAAATAGTCGCTGCGAAGATTGCCGGAGCAAACACTTCAGTTTTGTAAAATTTTTTCAAACAATAATGCTAGTGACGTATTGCTATAGATCAATGCTGCGGTGGCACTTTTAGACTTCGATCCGAGCAGCGCGATCGCGCTTCTTGGCACTCAAACGGTTAAAGTAGGGTGTAGAAATTTTTAAGCGCATCAATTTTTTTTTTTAAGTTTTTACACAGGTGGGTTTGACATTAAAGAATAGACAAACCGTATATTTAAAGCTTCTTTTTATCTCCAATAGTTTTGAAGACATACTGTTAAATAGATTTTTCTATCCTTACTTTCAGGGCTGATAACGCCTCTTTAACCCTTTGACTATTGTTGACGCCTATTGGCGTCCGAAACATATTGGCTTCTCGGTACTGTAGGCGCCAATTGGCGTCCAAATCAAATTTCGCTTGTTTCGCTTGTTTTAAAATTTTTCAGTATTTTTAATATTTTAATATACTTCCTCAGAAATGCATGTCTCACGAAAAATTTCGCCGTACCCAGTGGACGTCGCGAGTGAATTCGTACCGTACCGTACGGCCAGTGCGTGCCAAAATCTGCCTCAGTCGAAGTGTTAAAGTAGGGTGTACAAATTTTTAAGCGCGTCAATTTTCTTTTAAAGTGTTTACACGGATAGGTTAGATATTAAAGAATAGACAAACCGTATATTTGAAGTTTCTTTTTATCTCCAGTAGTTTTGAAGATATACTGTTAAATAGATTTTTCTTCCCTTACTTTGAGGGCTGATAACGCCTCTTTAAAATGAACGATGGCTAATATAAAAAAAATACGTGTTTAACCCACTGACTACTAGGAATATTTATAGCGTCTTGCCCTGGGTGCCAAGGTTTTATTTTAAAGAATATATGAAACTTTACAAAATATAATAATATTAACGCATTGCATGCGGGTATATTTTGCCGCGGATTTACGCGTGTAGCGGGCGTTTTCTCGCAAATTTCGCGGGAGTTTGATCATTCGGTAAAATCGCAATAAATCGGTAACTACTTCGTTTTACTGAACGAAACTTTTTTTTATTTTACACTTAAACTTATGCTCTATAATTATTTAAGAAAAAAACAACACCATACATACTTACAATTCCCATCGTATTTATACGATACCGGCTTTTCGGCACAAATCTACTAAATACGTACTTTTATTGACCCGCGCTCCAGTGACAGACTGCGAAAAACGTAAAAGTACGTTGCCCGCATGCCAAGTGTTAAGTTACTGATATAATATTGTAATGGCATTTACAGTAATTTTTATTGAAAAAAAACATTAATAATTCTAACCTTTTGACTACGGCAGACTTTGAGACGCGCCGGTCGTACCACACGGGTAAAAATTCATTTACAATGTCTACAAGAATTCATTTACAAGATCTATCGGAATAATGATAGATAAAATATTCAAAGCGTTTATATGAGTCCTCCGTGTCAGAAAACCAAACTGTGTTGAGCGCTTATATACGTCCTACGTGTCATAGAAGCAAAATTTCTGAGGGCGTATATGCGCCCACAGTAGTCAAGGGATTAACTCAAATGGCCATTTGTAATTAATCTAAAATTGCAGCACACACTACGAGATATCTCGTAGTTGGCAGTTTTGGCACACACGCTTACCACGAGATATCTCGTTGTTGGCAGTCAATGGGTTAATATTTTTTACAAGATTTGTGTCGTATAAAAATTTAATGAAAATCAGCCTGTGTCAACTCCGTGACATTCCTTGTTAGTAAATAACAGTACCATTGTTCATTTGCAATAGCGTGACTATATTTTTGGTAATGTTGTGTCTTGAATAATAAGAAGGGTACCTAGGTACCCTTTTTTGTTCTTGACACATAGATAAAGAGTTTGACTATATTTTGATTTGTTAGCAATGCTGTTTTACTTGGTTAATGTACGGTAAGAGGTATATTTGTAATAGGCTAACATTTTATGCTGCCATTGTTGATTGCTCCGGAATTGTGAATTGTGATATTACTTTGGAAGCAATCGACGATGCCAGGAATCTTCTTGGTAACGTTGAAAGTTAACATCGAACCGACTAAAATACAGTGGGTGATCAAATTCTTACGATCAAACAATTTATTACGTGTTTTCTATCCGTGTATTGCTATAAATTAATATTCTAATAATACAATTAAATACTTAATTGGATTCAATTCTTATTTTATCGAATTCGAATATACTCGGACAGGAAGATTAAAGGATTACGAAATTGTTGTTTAAAAACCCTTTTCTTCAAGTATACACAGTGAATGATCAAATTATTACGATCGGACAAAGGAGTTACATATTTTGTATTTTTGGTAATGTTGTGTCTTGAATAATAAGAACATGTAGGTACCCTTTTTTGTTCTTGACACATAGATAGACAGTTTGACTATATTTTGATTTGTTGGCGATGCTGTTTTACTTGGTTAACGTACGGTAAGAGGTATATTTGTAACAGGCTAACATTTTATGCTGCCATTGTTCATTTTGAATCGCTTCACCACAAAGAAATCGCTTTACCAGAAAGTTTGCTTTCTGCGATAAAAAAATTGCAACTGAACTTCGGAAAGATAAGGAATATAATATAACCAACGAAAATAGGTTAAAGATAAGAGCGCAATAAATACACAGCGCAAGCTAATTGTGTCTTTCGAAGGCTCCAATATGTTACACGTACAATATCTATGTTTCATCCTTCGCGTTTGCTTTACTCTCACAAATTGCTCTAACTCGAAACTCCTATCAATTACAGTGGGTGATCAAATTATTACGACCACTTGGAAATAACTATTTATTCAAACTTTGAGCAAGAATGGAATTAAAATAGTGGAATTAAAACGGTACAAAAATTATTCTTAGATTTTTAACACTAAAACTACCAAAGCGGTCAAAATGACCGGCTTGTAATTTCTCATAAAGATTCTATAAATTTACAACGATTCAGTTTGGCGAATTTTTCGTGATTTTCTGTGAAAAATATAGGTGAAGATTTATTCTCCTTACTTTATATATTTTTTAGAATACCTATCATTTTTATTTCTTTGGCTACAAATAGGTCTGTTTTAATGGTCGGTAGGTTTAGTGTTGATAATGTGTAACAATGATTTTAAATCTGCTAGAAATTATTTAAAACATTGTTAAGATGTATATCATGATTCGTTGAATTAAATTTAAAGCTAGTAAATGTATATAAAAAATATAATCGGTACACGCACTGGTACTTAATAATGTTAAAACAAGTAACAATTAGGGAAAACACAAGCGAACAAAGATAATCTGATAAATGACTAGTATCAAGTCATGCTATTGCAAATGAACAATGGCAGCATAAAATGTTAGCCTATTACAAATGTACCTCTCACCGTACATTAACCAAGTAAAATAACATCGTCAACAAATCAAAATATAGTCAAACTGTCCGTCTATGCGTCAAGAACAAAAAAGAGTACGTCTGATCGTTATAATTTAATCATCCGATGTATATACTTGAAGAAAAGAGTGTTTAGGTAACAATTTCGTGATCCTTTAATTTTCCTGTCCGAGTATATTTGAATTCGATGAGATAAGAATCGAATGCAATTAAGTATTAAAATAAGAAAAATATAAAACACGTAATAAATTGTTTGATCGTAACAATTTGATCACCCATTGTATTTTAGTCGGTCCGATGTTAACTTTCAACGTTACCAAGAAGATTCCTGGCATCGTCGATTGCTTCCAAAGTAATATCACAATTCACAATTCCGGACTTTTAAAACTCTCGAAAATTTATTTCACTGAGAAATCGTTTCCCATAGAAACACATCATCTTCCCCTCGCCCCCTAACTTTCGTCTATTGGAAATAATCAGCGAAAAGAAAGCGTAAAGATTCAAAGATGCATTTATCATCTGTCCAGGTCAACAAAGTCCCGTAAGTTCCGAGGCGGCGACCACGGCGCGTGCCTCCAGCATAGTCGGAACCCACGGTGACGCAAACATCCATTCCCTGCGAAGATCAACTCTCGGCAGAAAGAACCATAACAATAGCAACGTGAACACGTTGAACAATCACGACGCGACGCCTGTCTTGAATCCGCTCTACAACCACGGTAACGATCTGCTCAATCCTAGTCCGTCGAACGATAACGTGACGTTCAGGGAAAGGAAGGATTACTCTCATCTCGGATTCACCTATTTGGGTGAACAAAGCCCTGTGGAAACGACCACGGAACTATAAAGCGAGGTTGCAGACGGATGTAGAGATGGTGTTCGAATATGCTCAACTCGAAACTCTTGGTGGATTTCTTGCTAGGTGTTGTGTGCCGCGCGATAACGAGGACCTTCTTTGTGTTTGGTGATCCAATTGAAAGGTATTGAATTTTCGGTTTAAAAGGAACATTTGTCGCGACATCGAAAGGTATTCAATATTCATACCGCGTCGCTCGACTTTAACCCTTTCGCTACTGTAAGATTCAAATGTGAATTAACTTTTATTTATTGGCAACCACGGTCTTGCATACATACAACTAGCCAAATGGTACGAAAATAATAATTTCTGGTTGTTCTGTTCCTCGTCCTTATATACATTGGGCCCTGGGTGTCTCTTGCTCCGTGTCATCGGCCTAGCAATGCAGGAAAAAACATTTGAGCAGTCGGATTTTTCCTTGACGTCAGTAAGGTAGCCTTTCTGAGTTGCTTGGCTGCCAAATGCGGGCTAGCCGATGACCAAAGCGGAACTAAACCCGAACCTAACCTGAACCTAACCCAGGTACCTCTCCATACTCATTTCTTACACTACGAAGACCGTATTACATGGTGCCCCAAAAGGTCTATAAATTCCTTTAAGGAATTATTCCTGAGATAATTCTAAGCAACTTTTTCCTTTGCCAAAATGTCAAACTCGGCTTCGTTAACGAGTTATTAACGAAAAACACTGACTAATCACAGAGCGAGTAAAGCGGCTGGCGGCGAGCGGGAGCGTTGGCTCTGTGCCGCGCTTATGCTTTGACGAGCAAGTCAGATTGTATCGAAGCAACTGTTGACGAGTGTTGAGTAAAAGTTATATGAAATGAATAAATTAATTATTATTCGTGTTGAATAAATAAACCGAGTTTCAACACTCGTTCACGGTTGCTTCGATACATCCTGACTTGTTCATCGAGGCACAACCACGACGCGGAATCAACGCTCCTGCTGGCGGCCAGCTGTCCTCCTCAGTTTGCGATTAGTCAATGTCTTTCGTTAATAACTCGTTAACGGGGCTAAATTTGACATTTTCGCAAAGGAAAAGGTTGCTTGAAATCATCTCAGGAATCACACCTTGAAAGGATTTACGGACTTTGCCTTTAAAAATCAAGTAACCATCTGATAAAAGCGTGCATAGAAGTTTTCACTACCACAGAATTACTTATATTTTTACTTAAATATGATCTGCCATCGTTCATTAAACGATATACCTAAATTTTGCTATGTATATTTTTGTCACATCAACAAAAGCTGTATCGATTAGCGTACCAAGAGCTCTTTCAAATTCTGAGAGCATCGTAGCGAAAGGGTTAAATAATGGCGTCGCGTTTTTATAAAAATTAACACGCCAGGAAATTGCGTCGAGACTTCCGCGAGGATTAACGGCTCGCGTCACAGACACGACGACTGAACTGAAAGCAGATGCCAATGCATTTCTAAACAAGTACAAGATTCGTTCTGCGCGGTGAACTTTCAATTGAATTGTCGCGATGAATAGAGCCGGCACGTGTGCCGCTTCAAAACGAGGTCGCAAATATTTTGCGCTAGCGACGAACAAAAACGGCGAGAGCTTCTTTCTGCGTGCGAGGCGAACCGCGAATAATATTCGTAATTCCGCGTACTGAAAATCGATATCGCGCGTCGAAAACCATTATTTTTGCGGTTTCGTTTAGATCGTGCGAGCGCGGCTGTCACGACCGTACAACGAAATTGCCATCGATTCTGCAACGCGACTTTAATGTGATTTATGCCTTTCGTTCCAATGCAAATTCTGACAATTGTTTATCGCGTTGTCGAGTGGAACGAAGTCGAAAGGTGTCGTCGAGAGATCGAGGCGCCGCTCGTGCAATTTTTACATCGAATCTTTGCTGTGCATAGTTTATTGTCCCTTTCGATAATATCGTTGCGTGGATTTCGGTTTCGGCGCGACGAACCCTCTATGGCTTTGCGTTAACTTAAAAGTTACAGACTAATGTATCTATATTTTAAAAAATTTTTTCTATCTAGTTATCGTTGTTGTATTAAATTTGATTACTGTATTACCGCAGCGACACCACGATCCATCTATAGGAATTATTAATTTAGAAATTTTCAAATCTAAATGAAAAACTGTAGGCGATCGTAATTTTTTCTCCGATAAGCGGACCAAATTCGAGCTATAGAGGGTTAATGAAATATCTCTCGTGAGCATGTTAAACGATAACGAACGTTTTTATTCGGAAAAACTGCAAAAAGGCATAGAAGAAATTGTGAGTCAGCGTACCGTCCAATATAGGATTAAGAATTAATAAAGTAATTGATCTATAAAAGGTGTGTTTGCATGAATGAATGAACGTGTGTTTTATGTAAATGTGATCGGCCCGCGAAACTTAAAACTGTATATGTACGAGAGACCCACGTAAAACCATTGTTTAATAAGATCTTTCTATTTATAACTCCGCGTTTGCTCATATTATTTTATTATTTTTAACGATATTCAACCAATAATAGGCATCGTTGTTATGTATTGTTACAAAAGTACTATTGTCGGTATGAAATTGTTCTTTAACAATGCACGCATCGTATCTGCACGGTTTTCTCCACGATGGTCTTTATTTTCTTTTTTTTTTGTATATTTTATTCTTGTTCTGGTTCAAAATTGATTTCGATTGTTAGTTGGTTTCTGTGCTAGAAAAAAAAAAAAAAAAAATGCAGTTTCATGGATTGTACCTAGAATAAATTTTTTATAAAATGAACGCTGAACGTGTGCTTTTTTTTTTTAAATGTGAAACTTCTCGCAGATGTGAAATAGATATGGATATTTGTGTTACGAAACGTAAAAGATATGCGTTTAAGTATGAACATACTGGCAATAATTAATTAAAAATGTACTTAATGCGACAATTGAATATACATTTATTTCGTCCTTTGTATGTAAGAAGCTTCGTTGAATTGTTTATTTGCATACATTATGTGGAGAACAGTGTCTGATGGAATTTATACGATAAAATTGCGAGACTTAATCGATTAAATCTCTAGTCGTATGGCGAGCAACTCCAATGTATTACGATGAAACTGTATTTTGATTGTTTACACTTGGTTTAGGAAACAACGTTGAAAAATTGTTTGCATCGCCAATTCGTTGACTAGAGCGTTAACATCTTTTACTTATAGTTGCGTGTTGTTTAAAAGAAACGAAACATGAATACTGTAAAAATTGTTAATACCTAATAAATCTATTATATTTACATAACGATAAGCTTTTTTTATTATGTAAAACTTTTTTGAACTTGTAATAAATCTTCTACCATCATTCAGATGTTATACAAAATAACAGTATCATTATTTTATAAAATGGAACTTACATTTAATATACTATGATCAAAGATTATTGTAATTAAAAATTTTTAATAGATAATTTCAATGCATTCTAAGTATTATAAATTAAATCCTTCATCGACAAATAAACAGTTATTAAAGTTAACTTTAATACTGTTTATTTTATAAATTTTTATTAATAACATTCATAACAAATTCATATTGATATTAACATGTCAGTTTATAATTTTCGTTAATGAAGAAATATTAAAAAAAAATTAACAATAGAATTGAAATGACTTTTAACAAATATTTAAGCATTCCTTTCGAATGAAATGAAACAGTCTGTTAACACTAGAACTACCGGCGATTAAAGCATACTTATTTCTCCCGAAAAAATCATAATGAAAAGTGTATAAAAAAATACGAAATGCAAGGTAAGCAAAGCTTTGTCTACATTTTAAACAGAAAATCACAGAAAATTGCCTCCGAGATGCCATAGACGATTTATAAAATTTCTATAAAAAATTATGAATGGGTCATTTTGACCACTTTGGTAGTTCTAGTGTTAAATAACCGTGAAATGAAAAAGTTTCGTTTTGTAATACGAACAGGCATATTTTGAAATGAAATATTAACCAAGATAAAACAGGTAATTACACGAAATTTGAAGTTGATTTGATCGAATTTTTGTAACCGAAATATTCAGTATATTTTAAACTTCGCATAAATTATTTAATACAAATTCATATAACATTTAAATCAATTTCAAGGAAGCCAAGAAAATTGTACTTGCCAAAAAATGATGTCAAAAATTTACTAAAAATAAAACTATATTATATAAATAATATAAATATACTGTTGCGTAGAGTATTAACTATTTTCTACCAACAATATCGTTTCTATTAACGTTAACATAATTCTATCCTTATTCATACAGAAAGGAAAATAACGTCAATAAGTATTTTTGTTATTATTTACTATCATATTTTTCAAATTATACTTTTCAATATTCAAATACATACAGCTGTTAACATTATTATTACTATTACTACTAGTTATACACAACAAAAACAGTAACGACAGCAGGCAACAAAACGAATTAATCGCTAAAAGCTTAATTATAAAATATATTATACGTATAACTTACAATTAAAAATTTGGACACGCTTGTGACATAAAGTACGTACTAAAAAATTCGCATTCTTTATCTTTAAGAAAGTAAAGTATGAAACGATAAGACAAAATGTATACACAATTAAGAAATAAGAAAATGCAATAATAATACCTTTCTAATATTCCACGCACAAAATAGTAGTAATAAAAGTACTAAAAAAAAAAACAAATAAAACGAACGTTTGAAATTCACAGATACATCTATGCACAAAAAAATACGTACTTATACAAACTTAAAATTACTATAAAAAACCGAAACCCGTACGTTTCGTATTTTTACGTGAAAAGTTGAACGCATCAGAGCTGCCAGTCTCCATGCTCTCATTCCATCGCACTTGCACCCTCACCACCGCACGCTACGCAGAAGAAGAGAAGAAAAACAAATTTCGAACAACAAATTCGAAGTGGTTTTGCGGTTCGAAACGAGAAGAAGTCGCACAGCCGTACGGTTAACACAGAAACCGGCGCAAGCATGGTTCTAGTAAACTCACGAACTCCGTCGAAACTCGTCGGTCCAGTTAAAGCGGCGTCGTAATTGGCACTCGAACTCGTCAACCGGTGCAAAGGCTGGTCAATTGGCCACTGCTCGCACCGTGGACGTCCATCATCGTCGGGACGAAAGGTGGTCGAGTGTAGAGACGTCTGAACTAACGAGCAAGGATCGACTACGAGGACGAGAGAGCGTCGGCGCCGTCACGATGCGACGCAGCCGCGTGTGGACCAACCTCCGGACGACGTAAGGGCGGAAGGTGAGCAGAAAGAGGGACGAAGAGAGCGTACCGCTCCCGAAGCAGATGACGCCGAAGCTGCCAGCATTTACCCTCGACAGTATCGTCGCGATCGTACGCGCCAGGATCCTCTGCTGGCGTCAGGGGTGAGATTCATCGTAGTAGAGACGTGGATAACTCCGGAAGTCAGCACGTGAGATTGTTACATCGATTTTCTTCGATAACCAGTGGCTTTCGCGTACGAAGCTTGCGTTGTTTCTCGTGTTCTTCGTCTTGATCAGCGGCTCGCCACGCCGAAGATTGGTTCGTGCTCGTGGAGTTAATCGGAGCCAGGACTGTTGGGAAAAGTGGAGAAGAGAAGAAGGGTTCGAACGGTGGAACTGGGTGTCGAAGAACCGTGAACCACCTGTGAATTAATTTACAGAGAAAAGAATAATCGGTGATTGAAGATAGTTGGTCCAAATTGTGGTCCTTTTTTCCTCCCTGGTTTTTATCTCTTTAATATTACCGAGCTTTTTGCGCTTTGTTTCCCGCTCTTGTTCCCCGAGCAGTGAGTGTAGCGAGGATCAACAGGACTGGCAACCGCCTATTGCTCTCGGAGCCAGTTTACGCGAACGATACTGGTAATATGGCAAGTAATATAATAAACAAGTAGCTGCGAATAATTATGAAGGATCTCGTTCGATAAATCGGAACGTATACGCTTCTGTCTGTGAGTTACTTGACATCTTTGGAACGGGGAAACATTTGTGCTACACTTATAAGATCATTCGCTAATCGTTTGATAAAGCGTTTGATAAAGAATCAAATTGTATCATCTTTTTAGGATTTCGTCGAAAGCCTTCGATAACTATCTGGTTAGAAATTTTCAAGCGTCCGGTGACTTACGGACCGGAGCGTACCATGGTATTCGGATTAAGACGATAAATTATCGGTACGTCTACTGTTACGAGGAAGTGTGATAGAGAAGCATGCATAACTCTGCGTGAATTTGAATGCGTTATAATTTTTAATTTCGCGCATCGTTTCTTCGATCTCTGTCGTGCCATTCAAATGGATTAGAATTTATGTTTAATTCAATGCGAAATACTTTAAACGGTACGCGGAATCGCGCAACGGTCGGATACAGTCGTTACACTGGTTGTAATTAATGGAGCATGGGCTGTAACGATTTCAATTAATTTTCACGCATGAAGTTGTTAGAATTAATTAGTAAGTTGTCTCTATGATGATTCAACTGTGGACTTCCTGTTGTCCAGCTGTATTAATGCAGGCATTTAACTATGAACGCGTTACTCTGCCAATTTCATTGTGGCCTTTGATCTTCGCTATATCTAATGGTGTTTTAGCGTCGTTAATTTATTAATTAATACGGTATAGTCGATTGCCTAAATGGTAGGTTTGCACAGGTATTAGTGCGTCAGGGAATAATCTGATTCGTAGTAATTTCTGAGACCCTTGGAAAGCACACATTGTCCGGTTTCGAGTTATAATTGCATCCCCAGAGTAAAATGGCTATTATTTCTTTATCTAGCGGATCTTTCTTTATCTAGCTTACTTTTAACGATCATCCGACCTAAATGAGTTAAACTATTCTTCCTACTCTCGGGATTATAAACTCGTGCTGATGTAGTATTTACGATCAGTAGTATTTATCGTTCAATCATCTTGCTACATCGCCACGAAGATTCATCGATCGTTCGACTTATTTTTATTCCATTCTGTTTCTTCTTTTTCCTGGAACGCGTTTAACGTTAGAACTACCTACGAAGAAGTCTGAATGAAAAATGTATGGAAACGTGCATAACGAAAGGGAGACAAACCCTCGAAAAGGGAGTCTATGTTTGTGACAGAAAATGATGGAAATGCTTCTAAAAAATTTTTACGAGAAATTAGTAATTGCTCGTTACGACTACTTTGATAGTTCTACTGTTAAAGCTTTAAAGATGGCCACGTTTAATTATTCGGCCAGCTTCACTCGAGACACGACAGATTTTAATTTTCCTAAGTGGATCAGAAAAATGTACAGGCATGCCTTTTATTATTCGTACGCTTTCTTCGTTTCGCAAGATTAGTGAACATTTCCTTGCTTTTATGTTCGTTATGCTAATACTCGTGTCCTTAATCACGCTTTTCACGAACTTCTATCATGGAACACGAATAAAAGCGGGATTACGTTAATATTGGAAAACTGAAATAGTGATATTAAAATATATCTGTGCAACATTCACTATGAATGCGTTCCGTTGTTGCATGTTTCGAAGTAACAAATACAAGTATACTGTGTAAGCGAAAGAATTTGATGGACGAAATTACAAAATGTACCGTTTTAGCTAAAATTTTAACTTCTCGTAGTTCGAACGAATCGGATCGGCGTGGATCTTGAAATAATTCACACAAGTAACGTTGTATTTGCAGATTGATGACTATTTGATGTCTTGAAAACGATCGGCATGAAATACTTGAAAGTCGTTCTATTCACATTCAACTTGTTAATATGGGTAAAGTATTAAATATTTAATAACAGGCTAAACCAATCCATTTACGAATATCAAACATTCGCAAGATTAATTTCATTACTCTAAATTCAGAGCGAAAGTCCAGAAATATTACTTTACATAAAAAATACACACTGTATAAATGTAGCAATTTATAAAAAAAAAAGCTCTAGTATCTTCTGATAAAGTGTAAACAAAGAATAAACGCACAGCGTAACTAATAATATACTGTTAATATATAAATAAAGTCAATCGCTTAGAAAGTTGAATAACACGAAAGAAACGGACATTATCTGTATTGTACTAAGAAATTATTATAGAATTATTTTTAATTATTATTATATTTAATTATTATAGAATTATTTTCTTATACCAAGAAATTAATTTCAGTACAAATTTCATTACACTTTTTTTAATATTCCAATTTTATATAAAATTCGATTTTGTAAAAAAAAATTACTGCATAGCGTAAAAGTACAATCTTTAGTTTATTTCAGATTTTCTATTTCTTTTTTTTTTTCGAATTTAAAATGAAGATTATGTTGTTTGTAAAAATATTTTCGCTACAGATATTGTTTATAATCTACGAAGAACGCGAATAGGAAATTTTTTGATTGCATGATAAAGTATCGTGAGAATATTTAAATTGACAAAAATTACTGCCCGCTTCACGGTTGTACGTGCTGTACGAGTCGTTTAAATAGTGAACTCGGAAACGTTTACAAGAAAGCTTTACGCGGCTTACGAATTGTAGAAAACTCTTGTAAACAAGGTTGAGAAACAGCGGAGCTAAATTATGCATAAACAGGAACTTCCTTGCTAACGACGAAACTTTTATCATTCTCCAAGAATAAAACATCATTAATTAGACACATTACCATCAAAATGTACAGCGTGCTTCATGCAACTGGACCGTAGCATAATTCTAAAGCAGTTAAGAATAGAGGAAGAAAAAAAGAATTTTCTGTCTTTCTATGTTATTGTGCGCTTCACTATTATTCGTGAATACATAGCTGCAAAATTACAACTGCACGTTACTGAGTGTATTTATTGATCGGTAAAACGAACATCGAACTACATATTTAAAAGCTATTAGTTTAAAAGGTGTTTACAGCATTTGTGTTAGGGAAAGTTTCATATGCAAATGCTTTGGTGAATATAAATACCGCTTTTAGCAAATTTAATCCTTTGCAGCCCCCGATCACGTTCGAAATTCTATCTCAAGTAGTCCATATTTAACAAGCTACCTTCGAAAGCGCTGAATAATTTTGCTGAAAAGAGAAAGAGAGTAAAATATCTGCATTGCAAAGGGTTAAACTTACAGTAGGGATCCTTTAAATTAACAGTCTTTGAACGGAAATACTTAACTGATCATTTTAATGCATGAGAACTGTATAGATTATGTAAATTAAAAAAATACTATGTTAGAGTTAGGTTACAATTTGTAAACGCACAGGTACATGTAATTAAGGTAGACCGAAGCGAATCGGATCAGAATAAAAATTCGGTCGAAACAAAGATTTTTGAGTTAAAAAAAATATATATATATAAATGTTTTATCGAAGTAGGTATTAATCACAAATTTATAAGGAAAAGTTAACTTTCTAAATTTTGATTATTATTTCTACACTTTCAAAGCAAAACAAAAAAATGTTTTATTATTAATGTTATTAATCACGTATTTATAACAAAGAATAATTAATTTTCTAAATTTTTATTATTATTTCTTCACTTCCAAAACAAAACAAAACAAATGTTTTATCATTAACATTCAAACGAAATTGGTATTAATTACGAGTTTTTAACGAAAAGTTAACTTTCTAAATTTTGATTATTATTTCTACACTTTCAAAACAAAGCAAAGAAATGTTTTATTATTAATGTTATTAATCACAAATTTATACCAAAAAATTAACTTTCTAAATTTTGATTATTATTTTTTCACTTTCAAAATAAAGCAAAAAAATGTTTTATTATTAATGTTATTAATCACGAATTTATACCAAAAAATTAACTTTCTAAATTTTGATTACTATTTTTTCACTTTCAAAATAAAGCAAAAAAATGTTTTATTATTAATGTTATTAATCACGAATCTATAACGAAAAATTAACTTTCTAAATTCTGATCATTATTTCTCCACTTTCAAAACAAACCAGAAAAAAAAATGTATTATTAACGTTCAACCGAAATAGGTATTAACCACGAATCTATAACGAAAATTAAACTTTCTAAATTTTGATTATTATCTCTCTCACTGTCAACACAAAATGACCCTATTGGCCTCGATTTACCCTACATATTACTAATATTCAAATAGAAGTCATCTGTAACAGTTCAATGTCGCTCCATGATATTTCCTTCCATAACCCAGTTGCATAAATCTCCTTGTATAGTACTCTCGATGGAAAGCTACATAAAAAGAAATTACTCGATAGTTGGCCGGATGTACGATACTGGTGATAGGAGCATTGTTGCTGTTGGAGCCAAGCAAAGGGCACCTGTTAAATCTTTTTGTGCCTGACGCCACGCCGCACGAAACTATTAACCTGATAGCTTACAGTTTGCTCGGTCTCGGTTTGACGGTGCTGATTGTTGGTTTCTTCGGGTGTCGCGCCGCTCGGCACGGAAACCAATGCATTCTGGCCACCGTAAGTTATCGATACAATTTTTCTTTTCCTTTTTTTTTTTTTCCTTTCACACGAGCTATAACAGGAGCACGGTCAAGGTCTACGATGCATTTTTATCTGTTCAGTACATGAGCATGCTCGTGGCACTGATCGTCACGGAGCTCGTCACCGCTGCTGTCGGCGGACTAATGACGTTTCGGATACTTTCCGGATTAGAGGAGCGACTGATCAGCAAATTGGCCGACGACTACGGTCACGAGCCGACCAGCGATCTACCTTTCACCCATAGTCTCGACTTCGCACAATACAAGGTACAACTGTGTGTATAATAATACCAATCGATCGTTTATTCTCGGTTAGCGTGTTCGTCGCGTATGTTTGTAACGATATTTTGAGAGCGGTCGATCGGTCGGTCCTGCGGCTGTGACACCGCGTGGAAATGCCCATTAAATTTCAAAGGCAATCCACGGGATCGTCCCAGCGACGCGACACGGGCATTGAGAGATCGAAAGCCGTACAATGCAAATTTTATTTCGCGCCCGAGCGATGTCTAATACACGACACGGACGCAAACGTCCATCCGGCCGTATTACGATGGTCCGAATAGCATACGAATGATTCCATTGCAGTTTAATTGCTGTGGAATACACGGATACGGGGACTACAATGGCACGGCCTGGTGGAGGGACGCGCAGATTTCGGGGAACAGAAGGCAGGTCCCTCTCACGTGCTGCGTTCTAAAAAATGCCGAGGTACGCTTTCTATCGGTGTTACGAAACTTAGAGCTCAAAAGGTCTTAGGGCACACGCTGTTTCAAGTCAAATTTATTTTTTAATATTTTAATATTGAAAATATTGAAAGTAATTTAAAATAATTTTGAAAATGTTGATATAATTGAAAATAATTTTGAAAATGTTGATGTAATTGAAAATATTGAAAATAATTTTAATACTGAAAATATTGGAAATATTGATATAATTTTAATACTGAAAATATTGGAAATATTGATATAATTTATAATATTGAAAATAATTATAATATTGAAAATATTGGAAATATTGATATAATTTAAAATATTGAAAATAATTTTAATATTGAAAATATTGGAAATATTGAAATAATTGAAAATATTGAAAATAATTTTAATATTGAACATATTTTTGTCGAGGTTTATAGGGAGAAATTTTTCGCTCGTTCGTGAGGGTTACAGCTGGTGGTGGGGGTGTACAAGACGACATAAAGATGTGTTTGATTATTTCCAATATTATTGCCTCTTGCTTCCTAGCGAAGTCTGTAAATTTTTTTTCTCTTTTTTCTTTTTATAAAATATGAAATTTGAAGTTTATATAACTGTTTAATAAAATTGTATACGTTCTTCGTTGTATGGAGCATTAGATTAAAAATATAATTTCTTCATACCTTTCGACTACGATAGATTTGAAGCAAATATTATAACTGTTCTAAGACCTTTGAGCGAGACTGTATATGGCTTTTTTTTTGAGGTATTGCAAAAAACGGTAGAAAAGGTCAATCGATCTATTTTCAGAGTTTAATTGCTCGTTACTTTTTATATTCAACTGTCCGCGGTTTTAACCCTGGAAAAGCACGCCTGGGTGAATTCTCTAGCTTTTTGGATCAGCGATATGTTTTGTGTTGGGTTGGTCTATAAGTTCGTGAGGTTTTCTATGAATAGACTGCGGATTTTTATACGTTTGTGAAAAATTTTAAGGCACGTCGATACACAGAATTCATGTAATAAATAAAAACATATAAACAACCGCAAAATATAATAGTGAATAAAACAACTATCCGTCTAATTTTTATTTTTCAAATTATATTCATAAAAATATGAATTCGTATAAAAATTCACAGTCTGCTTAAGAATATAAAAATTTACGATTTCTCTTAAATATTATTATTAACCGCTTGACCTGAAATCACGAGTGCAACTCATCATGGTAATTTCAGAGCGAAACGAATAATGGCGAGTTCCATTCGTCATAATTGAATTACTGTGTATTACAATTAAATTACATAAATCTCTTTATTTTCCAATAAAAAAACTTGTTTTATTTTCAAACACTTCTTATACCAACATGTGAATAAAAATTAAATCGGATTCAGACGAATAATAATTTAAATTAAATTAATTCTTGGCTTACCATTATTTTTCCAATGTTCTAATAATTTTTAAAATCTACGTTTACAGAATTCGATGAATAGAGAATTCCCTCTTCTAAATTCTAATGTCAGTATTAACATACGAACGGTACTAAAAAATTCCTGCACAAACACCCGCTAGGCGTATATATTTTTTTTTAACAATTTTTATTTTTCAACATCGTACAAAAACAAAATCGTCTAAAAAAAGTTTCGTGTAAATTGAAGGATAGGCGTATTAATACATCCCCGGTCAATAATGTGTTAAATACCTGATGAAATTCATTTTAAAATAAAACTGGTACGAACTTATGGACCAACCCATACTCGTTTCTTTTCTTTTTCTTTTTTTACATTACTTTACACATCGATGTAATGTATTTATAGATTCCGTTGTAGAGGTTCTTTTGAATAATTTGAGATATTTTTTACGACTCTTTGACATCACAACCCTATCTTCGCTCAGCTCATGTTTCTGCCTCTGAAATAATGCTTAACCCATTTCCATCGCGAGGCGGAATATTTCGCGAGTAATGTCTTCTCTGTATCGCCGAACTTGGAATAATTCGCTGACAGCGACGTCATACCGCACCGTTGAATAAAAATGTTTGCACTAAAAATTTTATATTTGTTAACTCCTTGACGCCGGACGTAGCGAGACAAAAATTACACGTACAGCGAAATCTTACTCTTACTTAGTCTCAATTATGCAATTAATGAGAATATGACAGTTTGTAATTTTTATTAGTATGAATCGAATGGTACATGAAATGTTTCACTGTTTTTAGTTTTCATTGTTTTGAAATTAAATGTATTAATACTGAAACCACCGAAGTGGTCAAAATGACTTGTTAGTAATTTTTCATATAAACTGTATGAGTCAAGAATGGTGTACTTTCAGAAGTTTCCAACGATTTTCTTAAGGAATATGAAGAAAGGTTTAATTCCTTTGCGATATATATTTTTTTTCAAGTACCTATCATCGTGATTTCTCTGGTACAAATAAATCTACTTTAATCGTCGGTAGTTCTAGTGTTAAATAATAATGTGTTAAATAAATGTTAATATACACAAAAACATGGTCCGTACGAGATACGAAGTCCGGTGTCAAAGAGTTAATATACATTATTCTTTGTAGCCTGATATTTTATTATAATCAGTTAGTATTAATCTTTTGCATTCGAGAGGCGACTCTTATTCGCTATTTGGATTAACACTAAAACTACCGGCGATTAAAGTAGACTTATTTGTATCAAAGAAATAAAAATGATAAGTATTTGAAAAAGTATCTGTAATAAGAGTAACAATACTTTGCATATATTTTTTACAAAAAGTCATAGAAAATCGAAAAAAACACATCGTTGTAAATTTATAAAATTTCTATAAGAAATTATGCTTAGTAGCTGTGACTAAGTTCTAATGTAATACGATTTTTCATTTGTTTCCAAAGTTCTGTCGAACATCTTAATTTTTGTACAGCACGAATGCAAATGGGTTAATATAATTGATCGGTATTCAATTTTCTATTCTTATACGAACACAGTTTCAGCAATATTATTTAATTACTTCACAATCAATAATGAATTAAAAAAAAAAAAAAGAGTGAACGCTTCTATATGAATATGAGTAGCATTCCACGCTGAAAAATTTTGAAGCGTTAGAATTTCATTCTGCAATTCTCATCGAAATGAATTTCTTTTTTCGACCGAACTGGGGAATGTTTAATTATGTTCTGATTTTAATAATTACAAAATTATGTTAATAGAAAATTGCAAAGCTGCTAGTAAGGAACAATGAAGCTTCTCTTTTTTATTCCAATACTATATGATTACGAAAAATAAAAATTAACGAAGAAATAATACGTTGTCAGTTTTAGTTAGTCTGTAAAAATAAAATGAATCGAAACAAAAATAGAAACTTCGGTTTATTTGCATGCAAAATAAAAGAGAACAGAATATTCAAATGTTGAACAAATATTAGCATATAAATTCGATATTCCAAACTAGCAAATGATCAGTTCTTCTTTGTTTGCGAAATACGAACCAGTGGATGATACGCAAACATTATGATTTTCCAATTGCTCTAGTTCTTGTATATATTTTTCTGCTTTATTTGTTAATACATATAAAAAAATCAATTATGCAAATACCGTTTTCGGAATGTACAATATTTGTATTGCTTTGCAGGCAAAAAATACGGGAAGTCCAATGAGCGTGGTGTCGAGAGTGTTTCATAAACATGTAAGTAATACAATTAACGTTAAAATATATTCACGTTTTAATTCATCAAATTTTTGTTTCCCGTGAAAGACCGATAAACCATGGCTAAATCCAAAACCAAAGGACGAAACAGCGTGTCAAGTGGAAGACAGAGAGGGTCACGATGGATATCGACACAAAGAGGTAGAATTACATTCTGTGATTT
>SMSQ01019715.1:0-18318 GCA_019453375.1 Ctenoplectra terminalis | reverse complement strand
AAATTTATAACGATTCGGTTCGGGCAATTTTTCGTAATTTTCTGTGAAACAAATAGCTGAAGACTTGTTCGTTCTCTATTAACATTCGAACCACCGACGATTAATGTAGACTTATTTGTAGCGGAGAAATGGAAATGATAGGTATTTAAAAAAAATAGATTGGAAGAAAGAAACGATCATTTATCGGTTTTTGAAAAATTATTTTTCCATCGCGTAAATTATCTCATATCCTGAATCAAGAATATGTATGCGGTGGATAATAGAGAGCGGAAAGTGTATAAATATTTATTTTTAAAAATAAATTAAAAATAAAACTTGGGGTACGTCTGTACCCTGCCAAGTATTATGAAAATTAACCAGTTCGCTCAACTAAGATATTTAAGTTCCAGTTGTAATTATATTCATTATCGAGTATTGCTAGAGATATCTTGAGTTCACGCAATGGTAACGTGCTCTACTGAGATTCGAACCACCGGCGATTAAAGTAGACTTATTTGTGGCAGAGAAATCAAAATGATAGGTATTTTAAAAAAGTACCTAAGACAAGGGTAACAATTCTTAAATAATACATGTACATAATACATTATTGTAAACATAAATAATTTGTATAAAAAATTATGAACCAGTCATTTTGACTGGTAGTTCTAGTGTTAAGTTAATTTCATTTTTCTTTTATTTTTCTACTCTTCTTTGTGTTATTTACGCGCTACGATGTAATATGCTCAACGCTAAAACTACAAAAGTGGTTAAAATCAGAAATTATAGAAATTTACAACGATTCAGATTGGGGAATTTTTGGTGATTTTCTGTGAAAAATACAGCTGAAGATTTGTTCTCACGTTATGTATTTTTTTTACAGTACCTATGATTTTTATTTCTTTGGATACAAATAGGTCTACTTTAATCGTGGGTAGGTTCAGTGTTAACACTTTAAACGCTACGTCGCACAGTTATAAAAAAATATTCTCGTCAAAGAAAATTTTCTGTATCAACTTTCATGCAGTTGTTGGAAAGAGCGAGACTTGAGTTTTCAAATTCACAATGATTTCAATCGAAAAACATTTTTCTTAAGCTTTTTGAGTCATGTTTCATTTAAAGATCTATAGATATTTAGGACCTGAAACCAATAAAAAATTGAATTTTTATTAAAAATTGAGTTAATAGACTTGAGATTTTTATATTCGTACTTTCATGATCATAACTTAAAAAAAAAACAAAAAAAATATTATAATGAGTATTATATTTTGAATTTATTCATATATCGTTGCCTATTGTGTGCATTCTGTGTATTTTTCTGCCTTCATATTTTTCATAAATGCATAAAAAATCGCAGTCAAGTTACCAACTCCTCAAACGCTGTGATTTATCATTGCAGCAGTATCCAGGAACAGAAGAAGATAAGTTCGAACAAGTCGGTTAGTGTGACGAGACATTTCAAAGTTTAACACAGTACAGTCTCATGTTTATCCGACATAGATATTAAAAAAAATTGAGATATACAAGTTATCATAATTCGAAGATATCCGTCGTTGCTACTGCGAATTGACTTGAATCACGACGTACATATACGACATAATCGCGAAACGAATAAAAATTTTATAACACAAATCACTCGGCTGACAGTTATATGTACTATTCGCGATTTAGATAACGAATTACAGTTTGATGAAGCGTCGAATAATTTTGCCTGACACCTGCACCTCTCGCGATTGCAATTATAATAAATTCATTCCGCACAGACAGTTGTTCCATCCGGTAGTAATATCATCATCATAAAGTAGCATTATCGGTTTATTGACTACGGTATCGGTGTTGCTTGTACGATATTACACTGGAAAACTGGTTCTGCGTGTAATTATTAATTACACTGGTATTATACGAGGTAAAATGTTTATTCGTAAGATTGCCATAAAAGATGAAGCAGTTAAAAGCTGCTAATAATTATGAGTTTATAGATAATAAATTTATAACTGCATTGCGTTATCTTTTTGATAAATGAGACATAAAATTGAAACTTTAGCTCCTTACTATACCCGTTATAATAAATCAGAAATTTGAATATCGTCGAAGAAACATTTCAATATTTGTTTCTTTTTTTCACTTAAATTTTGCGCTCAATTTAATTCAACTTAACTCAATTTAATTTAATTTTATTTTATTTTATTCAATTTTATTAAATTTAATTTAATTCAATTTTATTAAATTAAATTTAATTCAATTTAATTAAATTAAATTTAATTCAATTTAATTTAATTTAATTTAATTCAATTTAATTTAATTTAATTTTCTCCGGAAGATCTTACTAAAATTCTATAAACTCAACAAAACAGTAATGTCTCTTCTTTCGTCGCTTCGGTATTTCATACGTTGCTCGCGTTCCTGTAAAAAATTTCTGAAAGAGTCGCAAAACGCATCGAAGGCCTGCAACTCTTGGTCCGCGTTGAAAGCCAGAAATAAAGACGGTTTAATTAAACATAAGAGCCGCTTCTTCAGTTTTACTTTGGCACGATAGCCACGGGAGGTCTGCGACTCTTCCCTTTCGTCTTCGCGGACAAGAATAAATTCGTTTCTTTATTTTCCGCCGTTTGTCACCTAGTCACGGGTCCTCGAGATTCCGCGGGCCACGTGTCATCGATCGCAAAAACTCGATGAAATACAAACCAGCGTCGTTCCCTTCCGCGTGTTCGCGATGATATACGATGCTGTTAATTATAGCGTCGAGGGAAATTCGACAGAGTACAAGGCGGAGTTAATGGGGAGGCGTCGAAAAAAAATATACGACGACCAGTATCCTGTGGAATGATACCATGATATCTCGGGTTCGTTCAGATTTTGATAAAATGCGGTTACGGGTATGTAACGATGACTACACGAGAGGAAGCGTATTTAGCATTCGGCTCGTTGATTTAAGTAATGGAGATAGGAGATGGAGTTGTGATTGGATTGTTCTTATCAATGGATAAGTACTTTTTTAAGGTAAATTTTTTGTTCTTTAATTTAGTTTTAGATATCGTACAGAATATATCACGCGTATTTTTGAATTTTGGTAGGACTAAGGTTTTGTTTCATGAATAAATGCAAATAATTATTTTATCTACGATTTTAGTTAGTTAAACTGTGTGTCACAATCGTGTAAAATTTTTGAATTTTATGTAATGAAATGTATCACGCGTATTTCTGAATTTTAGTACGACCAAAATTTTGTTCTACGAATAAACACAAATAATTATTTCCTCTATGAATTTAGTTAGTAAAACTCTATATCACTATCGTGCAAAATTTTTGAATAGAAATTTTATGTAATGAAATGTGTCATGGGCATTTTTGAATTTTAGTACGACTAATGTTTTGTTTTATGATTAAACACAGATAATTATTTTATCTACGAATTTAGTTAGTCAAACTCTGTATCACAATAGCGTAAAATTTTTGAATAGAAATTTTATGTAATAAAATGTATCACGCGTATTTCTGAACTTTAGTACGCCTAATGTTTTACTTTATGAATAAATACAAATAATTATTTTATCTATGAATTTAGTTAATCAAACTCTATATCACAATCGTGTAAAATTTTTGAACAGAAATTTTATGTTCTACAAGAGCTATTCTATCGTAGACTATAAACCATTCTATAAACTATAACTTTTTAACGATGACAAGAATAAGTAAGAATAAATTTTCGAAATATATTTTTCCTCGTAACTACTTCTAACCATCCGTTCTTCTTCATCAAAACGAACACACATGCGTCCCAATAAACCTTTCCAAAAGTATCAATTACACTTTCCCTTAAAAAAAAAGTAAAGAAAAAAATCTGATTACAAAATCATATTTTACTTGCAAAAGTACACGTTTCCACAGTACCCATAAATATTTCGACGCTCTAGGGTAAAGTTTCCAACGGAATAGCCGCCGCTTAAAGCGTTAATTATTACACTTAGCTCTATCAGGAACATTTATAGAGTTTGTGGGAGCGCTGTGAGTACGTTACACGGCCTTAATCGAGGGTCCTTTGCTTCGCATGCTTCTGTTAATCCTTTTGTCGAAACACTCGAAGCATTTTAACTCGTGAATAATCCTGTGTTCTCGCTATATTTTCGCCCATATAGTGGCATCGAGAGCAGATTATGAACGCAAAATTGAATATTTGTTATCGCCACTTTCGGTTAAAGAACGACCGGTACGATCCTCTGTTTACCGAAGTTTCTGCAGAATTTTGTCCGCTCTATGGCGGTCTCTGGTGCATCGCTTCATTAACGAGCACCACTTGAGCGTCGTCGTCGACGACGACGTCGCCACTCGAGCTCCACGCTTAATTATTCCACCGCCACCCAGTACACGTGTCTCCGGATCTCATTGGGGCTTTCCCCGTTCTTTTAATTCAGCTTTATATCGTTCCTTGGGCCACTGGGTTAATGGAGTGCCATTATTCGCCGACATCGCAGTGGACGATGGTCCCCTCCACATTTTCATTTCTCGATGTTAACCTCGCACCTCCGAGACGAATTTAGCGTCCGCGCGCAACCCTGTAACTCGCAATTATATTTTTAGTGAAAGAGAAATTTAAATCGGGCCAGGATTTTTTATTTTTCTTCCTATTCTTCCTTTTTTCTTTTCATCGTGGAATTAATTTTGGAATTTTATTATTGTTGCGCTTGGAGGTTTTTTAATAATTGATTCGATGGTCTTGGAATCGTTTAACACGAGAATTACTATATTATTAATATATTATTTATTATAATATTAATTATTAATATATTATAATTACCATATTATTAATATATTATAATCACCATATTATTAATATATTATAATCACCATATTATTAATATATTATAATTACCATATTATTAACCCTTTGCACTCGAAGCGTGCAAACAGAAATAGTTCCATATTTCGATACATACCATACTTTTTGATTTGCTATCTCTTGCCATTTGAAATAGAGAACTTCAAGGAAACATGCATTTTTTAAAAAAGTTATGCCAACGTAAATCCATCCTCTGTAATCATTAATATCATTAATAAACTCTGATGTCCCCTGAGAGGAGACGTTCGAGTGCAAAAGGTTAATATATTAAAATATTAATTATTATTTGAGAATTTGGAGATAATTATATTTTTTGTAGCTTTTAGTGCTTTGCGTTAAATCGAGGATTCTTAAGAATTAAATCTCATATTATTAAATTATTAAGAATATTAAAAATAGGATCTCTATTAATAATAAGAAGAATTAAATCCGTATGACACGGTGTTAAAAAGATTTATGCAGCTTTTTATAATTCACTGCACAGGTTGAAACAATTTACAAGTCGAATCGATTAAATTATTGTGAGAATTAAATTAACGATGCAAAGAAACGCATAAAACGACTATGAATTGAAACAAGGATACGACTAGCAGTAAAACGCGGAGTGAACGATTTTTTTCTTGCAGAAATTACGCAATACACATGCATCCCAGCTTTGTAGTTTCGTTATTACAACTCTTATCGTTGTGGCTTTTTTTTCTGTTTCTTTCTTTATGACGCGTTTCCGTTGGATTGAGATTTATTTGCCTTTACCCTAAGAAATATCTTGCCCGATGATGTCACGCGTTTAAAGAGAGGGCTCTTTCAAAGAAACGGTCTGCATTTAATAAAAGTAAAAATGGAACAATTAATAATTGAGAAACACCAGCATCTTAATTGCGATTAATTTATAACATTTATAATACATAAAAAATGTATTTTTTTTACATAAAGCTGCTGATTTCTTTCAGAAAGGAAATTAAGAAATTGTTCTCTCCGTCGTTATTTATTTAATTATTTAGATAGATGTAATTTAAATATCGTATTTAAATATGAAAATTAATCGCGCCTTTTTATCGTATTTATTTATTTTATTTTAAATTTTTTAGTAAAGTTGCCGCTTGATTTTTTCCTTTTACTTTGGTCGATGTAAGAAGAAAGATTTTTTATCAATTATTTATTAAATTTCACCATTTCTGCATCGATAATTTCGATACTGATGAATGCTACACGCTTGAAATCAAAATTTCATTGTCATTCGTGTTCGATATATTTCAGCCAAAGTATTTTTTTGCGCGAATGGCAACGTTACGAGTCGCTCTTGCATGAACTCTATATACCGGGAGGTGTGCGAGAAACGAACGATTCACATTCTTCGCATTCGATCGGATTCCTCATGCGTTACACCGTCATAGAGATATTTAAGAGTGTGAAAAATACTTAACAGTGCAATGTTAAACTATGCGAGAGAAAATCTTATGTTCGTTTTTCGCAAAGTATTCAAATTTGTGAAATACTATCGTTCAGTAACACCGAGAATGTAACAGACATATTAATTTATTAAATTATCAGATTAAACTTATTTTTCTTCACGAGACACAATTATTGCACATTATATCACTTCTTTCGAGCAATTTGCTCGATGTTAGCAATTTCCTTTTTCCATTTTCGCTTCTCTCACTGCGAATTGCCACCGCATGAATTTAAAAGAGCTACCCTATTATCCTATTTAAAACGAGCACATACGCGTTTCAGTAAATGTTTCTAAAAGTATTAATTACGTTTCTCTTCCAGAAAAAAGAAGGAAAAAGAATCTGAAGTAATAGGTAACACGTGTAAAAGCGCTAAAAGCATCTTAAAATATAAAATATCTTCGATACAGTGTTTTTACTACTAGAGAATCGCGCGTTGCACTTTTCTGTGATAAAAATAATTTCGCATGGAATCTTTGTATAACACTTTTATTTTGTTTTCTTGCGCTAGAGTTACTAACGATAAAAGTACGCTTATTTATATCAAAGAAATACAAAATTAAAGGTATAGAAGTGAATGGTAAAATACGTAATGCAAGAAAAATAACTACTTTATGTATTTTTTAACAAAAAATCGTGGAAAATGCCTAAAAAGGCACCGTCATAAATTTATAAAATTCCTATGAAGAATTACTAATTGATCATTTTATCCATTTTTATAGTTTTAGTGTTAACCGTTCGAGTGCTGAAAAATTTTCTTATATATACGCTAAAAGTGCGGAATAAAATGCGGAGTTTTTTTTGTAGAAAATAATAAAAACGATAGTAATTTACTGTAATTATTATATAAAAAGTAGTTTTTACCAACAAAAATATTTTTTATTCTCGCTTATTACAACAGTGTTTTGCCGCACAAATTCCATGAAGTCCTTTTTTACATATAGCGCAAAATTTCTGGCAAATAGCGCTTCTTCGCACTTAAACGGTTAATTATATTTCTTTATTTTTTTTCTTTTTTTTTCGTTTTAATTGTGTATGGACGCCATGTAAATTTTATATAAAGTGATTATTAGTGATGGTAATTTTAAATAAATATAATGCAGGGAATTAAATTTTGTTGTAGAGTATCGTGTCTTTTAGAAAGAATGTTTGTTTTTTGTTCGGTGATTTTGTCAGTAGGATTTCTTTTTAGAATCGCTTTAATTTGGAATTTAAAATAAGACTTGGTACATTCGGAGCATTTAAAACGAATGTTCTTTGCAGTTATTCGATATTTACCTGCAGTAGAATTCCATTTACTCGATCACATGGAGGAACAAAACAGTTCGGATAACTGGATCGTTCCTATAATAGAAGCTTTCTGGTTTCCTCTGTTATCCATAATTTTTCAATCAACTAACCCAAGTTCGCATTGAAATAACTGGATTCGAACCTACAGTACCGTCTATAAATCATCGGACATTTAACAGATTTGAAACAAAAATAAGTTTGTGTTGTACTTACAAATTGAATTTAATGCTTGGTAACCTTTTTACGCTGGCTACATATCTCGTACAGACTATGATTTTATACATAGTAACATGAATTAGTTATTTAATAGTAGAACTACCGAAATGCTCAAAATGTCTCTGATTTTTTATAGAAATTTTATAAATTTACAACGCTGCATTTTTGAGGATTTTTCGTGATTTTCTGTAAAAGATATTAATAAATATCTGGTTTCTCTGTATTATGAATTTTTTTTACGTACGTATCATTTGAATTCTATTTGATACAAATTAAAATGTACTTTAATACACTTCATAGCTTAACAGTCGAAAATAAAAATTGTGAAGAATTTCAGATATCGTTCGATTTATACTAATAAAAGTATAGATTATCGTATGTTTATTAGTCGTATAATTGAGACTGTGAATTTGGGCTCTGTATGTAATTTTTATCTTAATATATTGGCGTCAAGGGGTTAATTGTTGACGTCATACAGATCCTTAAATTATACTTTTTATATTATATCTTTTTGAGATCTCGCTGAAAGCCTATTTCGACAAATATTCTGTTCAAAACTTACAAGTGTCCGGTAACTTATGAACCTGAGTATACATTCGCTTATTCTTTTGGTTATAACTATTATAAAATTATAAGAGTTCGTACAACTAGAGCGATAGCTTTCGATGATTCAAAAAAAGAAGAACTAAGTAAAAATTCAGTAAATTAAGCATCGAATAAAATTTCGTTTCAATAAATGGAGTTTTATAATGCATTAAAAATTAAATTATCTTTTTTTAAAGCAATATTTTTCTCCGAAATAAATCACACAATAAATAAGAAATTTTGAGATAAGAAATGTACAGTTTTTATTCTAAAAGTCCAATAAATACGCTACAATAATTATATTTTATTTATTGTTGTTATTTATTATTGTATTTTACTTATTGTAGAAGTCCAACAAATATGCTACAATAATTGTATTTTATTTCTTCTTGTTATTTATTATCGTATCTTATTTATTATTGCTATTTATTATTGTATTTTATTTACTATAAAAGTCTAACAAATACGCTATAATAATTATATTTTATTTATTATTGTTATTTATTATTGTATTTATATTTACTGTAAAAGTCTAACACACTATAATAATTGTATTTTATTTATTACTGTCATTTATTATTGTATTTTAGTAATTCTAAAAGTCCAACAAACACATTACAATAATTGTAATAATCTTATACATATATAAACTAATAATCTTATTTATCGTTACTATCATAGCAGCGCGTTTCTCGAACCTTTACAATAAAAATTCCACATTTCTTATCTCAAACTTCTTATTCATCGTGCAATTTGTTTCGGAGCAAAATATTGCTTAAAACATTTTCTGAAACATTTTTCGCAAAAGTCTCTTCAGTTCCATTTCATTTCAATCCATTCCGATCAAAGACTTAACAGCTGAGTGCAACGACCTTGGTAAACGGAAATCGAAATCCGCGGGCACGGCGTCAAACGTGGAACGGTTGAAGTGTTACGCAAGGCCAGAATTCTCGATCGTGATTCACGATCAACGGTCGCTGGCAAACGCCCACAATCGCCTCTCGCCGACAGATGCAAATGCGTGTCACACTTTTTTCCGTTCAATTCCTCGTGTTCCACTAACCTCGACACGTGAGAAATCGTCTGCAGCTTTACGCGCACGCATAGACGCCGCGCCATTCAATGTTCCTATCCTTCTGCCTGTCGTCTTTATGTATTTCAATATGCAAAGTGTCGCGTGACCGATGGTACAGTCGGAAAAGGGTAGATTGTGCGTGAAAAAATTAGTAGGAAATATGGAATAATAAAATTGTATAAAAAGAGAGCCGATTTTTACGTTCGAGCAAAACTTAGAAACTACTGAACCGATCTTTCTCAAATTTTAAAACATTATTTTTGAATACTTTAGGAAGGAACACAGACTATATAGCGTATACAGTTCTTCTTGAATTATTATTATTATTATTGAATTATCTTAGTATGTAATTGTATGAATTATAACAAAGTTTTTTATTTCTTACTATGTAATTAACATTATTTGATGTTTTTTTTTATGTAATGTACGGTGAATTTGATTTGTGAAAGGATGAATTTTATTTGCAAAAGGGTGAATTTGGTTTGCAAAATGGTGAATTTGATTCGCGAAAGGGTGAATTTGATTTGCAAAAGGATGAATTTGGTTTGCAAAAGGATGAATTTTAATTGCAAATGGGTGAATTTTAATTGCAAATGGGTGAATTTTATTTGCAAAAGGGTGAATTTGATTTGGAAAAGGATGATTTTGGTTTGCAAAAGGGTGAATTTGATTTGCAAAAGATTGAATTTGATTTGTAAAAGGGTGAATTTTATTTGTAAAAGGGTGAATTTGATTTACAAAAGGGTGAATTTAATTTGCAAAAGAATAAATTAAATTTAATAAGACCTATATATCGTTTCTCCCCAAATGTAACAACCACAATTGATACCAATGGCCACAGACAAAGTTTGATTATAATAAATCGATAATTTTTTAATTAATTTTATATATAATATTTTGAGACCAACTGATTACGATAACAGTTGCTGATCGATAGCATTACCCCTGATTATGATAACGGGATCCATCTATATTCGTTTAACGCTCCTATTACGTTTATAAAAGTTTACGTTAATCGTATGAAAATTATGATTGACAAATGTAACAATAATAAAATTCATTCGTGAAAGAAATCTTAGTCTATCATAGTTCGAAATAAGAAAAATGGTTGCATCACAATGATCCGAACAGAATAAAAGGTTTAATATCAATGCAACGTGTGATTAAGTACGAAGACAGAATTAATTAAATTTATAATAAAAATTGCTTGTTCTAAAAGCTAGGAATTCAGTTTATAGAAGCATACGTACCACCGAAACATTTTGATGCAGCTTTTAGAGCCAATTTGTCGAGGTTTGTTGAGATACTCTTTCTAAACTTTGTTATTTGCAATATCCTTTCATCGAAAATAGTAATCCCAGAAACAGTTTCGAAACTTTGTGTACCCTTTGTCCATCGACTTTTTATATTTTCAAGAATTTTTTTACGTTGCGAAATACTGATTCTTGAAACGGAGCTTTTGAAAGCTTCTTTTATGGTTTCTACATTTTAAGACCGTGCTTTTATATCTCTCACTTTTCCCATCTTCTTCGACACGAAGGGGCTACTTTTTCTAACTCCGTATCTGAATCTTTAAATATTATTTAGTTCGATCCTCTCGTTCAGACTATTCTAATTATTTATTCCTTTAATATGAATGATACGTTTCCTACACATCGACCGAACGTTTAAAATTCAACACTGTCTTAACACTAGAACTACCAACGAATAAAGTAGATTTATTTATACCAAAGAAATCAAAATGATAAGTATTTAACCCTCTATGGGACCGTGTGACTTAAAAGTTACAAACTGATGTATCTATATTTAAAAAAATTAATTTTGTTTAGTTATCACTGCACTATTAAATTTGATTACTGTATTACCGTAGCGACACCACGATCCATCTACAGTAATTATTAGTTGAAACATTTTCAGATCAAAGTGAAAAACTGTGATCGTAATTTTTTCTCCAATAAGCAGACAAAATTCGGGCTATAGAGGGTTAATATTCTTTAACCCTTTTGGTATGAACGCCGGATATACCGGATATATGGAATTCAATTGTGATTTTTTTTTTAAACACTCTAAGGGACCGTGTGACTTAAAAGTTACAAACTGATGTATTTATATTTTTTAAAATTTACTTCATTGAGTTATCCTTGTACTATTAAATTTGATTACTGTATTACTGTAGTGACACCACGATCCATCTACAGTAATTATTAGTTGAAACATTTTCAAATCAAAGTGAAAAATTGTAATCGTAATTTTTTCTGCGACAAGCAGACAAAATTCGGGTTATAGAGAGTTAAAATATGCTTCAAATTTTCAACACAGTTCACCTTTCAAATCCGCGTAATAGTGAAGTTTTAATTATGAGTAATTATGAGTACGATATCGTCATTTCTTCTCGAATAAGCAGACAAAATTCGGGCTATAGAGTGTTAAGATAAATATACCAATCAAAGAAAATAAATCTTTCTTCGTATTTTTTACAAAAACTTGCTAAAAATCTACAGAAATGCAGCGTTTTTAATTGATAAATTGCATAAGAAAGATTACAAATCAGTCATTTTGACCGGTAGTTCCAGCGTTAACCCTTTGCACTCCGAGTAACGGTCGATATTTTACCCCAACTGGTTCGTCTTTAACAAGCTACTTCCAAAATCTGTATCGAACTTCCCTTAACCTGTTAAGTGCGTTCGACGTGTATACACGTCAGGCCGAATCTCTTCTGCAGTGCGTTCGACGTGTATACACGTCATGTAAAATAAATTTTTCTGACTAATCAAAATATAATCATTCCTTATTTTTTGTAAAAATTTATAGTAGGACCATTTATCCTGCGTTTGATTTTAACTCCGCACCCTGTGGTGGCCTTTGGAAACTAAATTCCGCGCTTAACAGGTTAATTTCATACTTTTATATTCACCAACATATGTAGATCGATAAAAATCGATGAAATTTATTTTTAATCGATAAGAACGTGTTTCATATCATGAAACTAAAAGAAACGGAGCAAGATGGAACGTCGAGTCCAGCTCGACATACCAGTGCAAAGGGTTAATACACTTTTTACATAATGATAAAAAAACAAGAAAAAAAAAAAAGGAAAACACACACACACGTTCATCAGTTTTAATACAACCCTCATTTCGGAGGAAGAGCTATTAGGGGACGCGGGTAGATTTTATTCATAAAGCTGGATTCTCTTTTTACCGAGGGTACTTAGGCTAAATAAGTTCGTTGTATACAATAGCCATTTCCTGGGGCAAATTTTCAACACCTTTTGAAGCCTTGCTTTTTCCGCAGGAGATCGCATTAACGAAACAGGTTTCAGCGAACCCAATTTTCCGACGCCATACCATCCCGCCCCCGCCTTAAAAGTCTCAAGAGATGGACCTTATTGTTTTGCTCCGAACAACGCTAACGTTTCGAATCGTTTTTGCGCTAATCTCGCGCCTTTCTTCCGCGAGATCGCGTATCTCTTCCAACGTAAACGTTATAGCCCCTATTTAGTCTCGTTTTAATCGTTATCGTTCCGCTTTTTTATTCCACCATATCCCTGCAACTGTTTTTACCTGGCCACTTAACTCGATGTCGGCCATTGTTGGATTTAAATAGGATGCACCGAGTAATGGACTATGCTTAAGCTGTTGAGATGATATGAAGAATATTGCAGAGACGTTTTTGGGAGCTTTTTAGTCTATTTTATTTTATTATTTTTAGTCTCTAGGGTTCAGTCTTCTAAGAAATGGTATTTCATTGTAGAAGAAATTCTTTTTATTCGACATATTTGCGGAAAATCAGAGAATTCGCAATTTTAAACTTTTTTAAGTTTCGTAGGACTGTTGTGAGAATTTAAAATGTTTTTAAATAGAAGGAAAGAAACTTGCAAAAGTTTAGAATTTTTTGTTTGTTTAATTAGCTTGCTGTGTTTTAAAATTGAAAGGTAAAATGTGAATCGATGGAAATAGAAAGTTTAAATTGAATCTTAAGTTCCGAAGATAATTAGACATGTCGTCATTGCGGCGCCAGTGGAGTGAAAGGGGTTAAGTTACGTTTAGAATGTTAATTCATGAGTATTGCGAGTATTTTTTAAAATTGGGAATGAGAAAGAACTGTGTGTTAAAATAGGGATCGAACAATTGTTTGACGAATAGTAAACTTTCTGAAATATAAAGGAAAATTTGTCAATGATTGGCGTTTGTGAATAAATTACCTCGTTTCGATTTTTTCAAAAAGAAGAAAAAGTCGTGTTGATTATAAGTTAATTGATACGTTGATTATTTTGTAAATTGTTGATGATAAATACGTAGGTTATATTGTGAAAAATTTTGTGTTTTCCTGGCTTGGTTTATTTTTTATTTGTGGAATTTCAATTTGAGGTTTTAAAAATGAAAGTATATTGAGTATATCGAAGTATATACTTGAAGTATATTAATTTTAATTTTAATTTAGTATAAATTCTACCAATGTTTCTATTTTTAATCCGAAGTGCTCGAAATGGATAGTGTCAGTTACCTTTAAATTTAGATTTTAATATTTAGAGTTAGCTTTTTTTTTATATTTGTATAATTTAAAATAAAGTTACGAATAACAAAAATCATTGAACATACATTCGATACACTGATAAAAAATAATTAAATATTTCTATTTTCTTATCTAGCTGATCTTATATAGCGTAAATAAATAATTCAATTTTCATTCTGGGTTAAAAAACGAAAAGAAAAGGTCGTCACACCTTGCAGTCTATCATATGGTAGCTAAATTTTTAACTGACTTTACGTAGCACTAATAAAAATCATCAAAATTCACATACATTTAATACACTGAAAGGAAATTTACTAAACATCCCATTTTCATTCTAAGTCAAATTAATCCAGTGTCTAAGGGTAAAAAAACGAAAAACAAAAGTGTCAAACCTTGCAGTTTATCATATGTAGCTAAATTTTTATTTAGCTTCACAAAATACTAACAAAAATCAGCAAACTTCACATGCATCGAATATATCGATGAAAAATGATCAAACATCCAATTTTCATTCCGAATAAAATTAATTCAAACAACGCACGAAACTTATCACTGAAACATCCAATGCGGTCAAAGGACCTATTCGTAATTTCTCACAGAAACTGTATAAATTTTTAACTATTCTTGCATTCTTGAATATTTTCCTCGATTTTCTGTAAAACATATGGTTAAATATTTTTTTTCTCTTGCATTATGTATATTTTCAATCTATTATGATTTCTTTTGCACAAGTAGATATACTTTAATTATAAGTGTTTTTAACGTTAAGATATATTTGTACCAAAGAAGTTAATAGATATGTGGAAAAATACAAACGCATAACAAATGTTTAACGATTTATTTTACAAAAAAATCGCAGAAAATACCAAAAGAGTGGACCATTAAAAATTTATAAAACTGCCGTGAGAAACTGCGAACCGCTCGTTTTTGACCGCTTCGGTAGTTTCGGTGTTAAAAAAACGAGAAGGGAAGGAAATTGTGCGTTAACAAAATTTTTAATCGACTTTACGTAACGAAGCAAACTGACCGTAGAAATGTTTCATTTCAGATTTCAGTCCCTGATATTCGTCCTGTTCTGCGTGGTGCGCGTCAACGCGGACTTTTTCGGCGAGAAGAAAGGTAAGTGTCAGTTCATTCAACGTTAATGGGCCGACTCGTGGGTTGGTGATTCTGAGATTCGAGGACCATTTGTTCCTCTCTGCCCTTCCAGACGTCGTCTACTATGACGATTCGTGGTACAAAATTCTCAGGAGGGTGCTCCAACCCTCGAGGACTTCTCGAGAATATTCAACGGGTTTTTTACCAATCTTTCTCACGAACTTCCAACGTTATTCGTTTTACGTGAGCAACGATTCGTTATAAAGCAGCTCGAAAGCGGTCGTAACGAGCTAAGCGAATTTTTGTCAATTTCTGTTTCGGTCGTTTTACTCTTTGAGTAATTTTTATTTGTCTCGCGATGAATCTTTTGTTAAGAAATTATTTATAGTAATATTAGGAAAGAAATAGAGTTTGTCTGACGATGAATCTTTGTTTAAAAAATTATTCGTAGTAACATTAGGAAAGAAATAGTATTTGTCTGACGATGAATTTTTTTTTAAGAAATTTATAGTAATATTAGGAAAGAAATAGAATTTGTCTGACGATGAATCTCTTCTTAACAAATTATTCGTAGTAACATTAGGAAAGAATAGAATTTGTTTGACGATGAATCTTTTTTTAAGAAATTATTTATAACAATATTAGGAAAGAAATAGAATTTGTCTGGCGATGAATCTTTGTTTAAAAAATTATTCGTAGTAACATTAAGAAAGAAATAGTATTTGTCTGACGATGAATTTTTTTTTTAAGAAATTATTTATAGTAATATTAGGAAAGAAATAGAATTTGTCCGACGATTAATTTTTTTTTAAGAAATTATTCGTAGTGACATTAGGAAAGAAATAGAATTTGTTTGATGATGAATCTCTTTTTAAGAAATTATTCGTAGTAATATTAGAAAAGGAAAATATTAGGTTATCTCATAAATAATATCATTCCTTGACACTAATTTTTATTACGGAAGATTAATACATACATTTATTTTTAAGCATCGATACATCGATCATTACTTTTCACGATCTTTTCCCATCTGTTGAGTAATTTGATTCTTTATTTTTCAAAGAAGTGTTGGATATTTTTAATTTTTTCTAAGGTCGTTTTCACTGTGTGTGATTCAGCGTTTGAAAAACTAAAAATTAAAATTGGAAACTCATACCACGTTCGTCATAACGAATGTTACATAGTAAAAGTAAAATATGGGGTGATTTAAATTCCTTTTAATTTCAAGTAGCTTCTTTTTTTTAATATGCAATGAACATTTTTGCCAATGTACATAAAATATTAATAAAAAGTTGAATATTCTATATCAATAAAATAACTTAATTTTAATATTCAAAACTTCTTTCATAAATGTTTTTTAGCAAGTCCAAAATATTTTATTTTCCCTTTCTATGGTATGCAAATACTGAATACTTTCATTTATGACAACGTTAGGGTTAAATTATTTGTGTTTTTAAATCTGCACATTTTTAAACATTTTTAAACATTTTTAAACATTTTTAAACATTTGTATCCACTACGAGTTTCTCATTGATACATAAAGCACACCGTTGAAATGGATTTAAAGTATGAACACTTTGTTTGTCGTATTGATAGCCCTCTCGAATTCAGTTATAGCGTGCATTTTTCTCCGTCCAGTGTGGCGAGTGCGGTGATTCTTTTCGATCGCGTGGACTTCTTTCTTATTTAAGCGAGGTCACTCGGAAAAACAAATCGACCAGCCGCTTTCGATGAACCGCCTCGTTGAAGTAGATGTAACGCTAACAGGGAACGTCGCTGAGTTGGCACCGATTTTTACGAAATTTCGATACGATACAGATCTGGAAAAAATATTAGACGTATTACATATTAGACCCTTTGCGGTCGTATGTCTTCTCTCAGCCACCAATGTAAAGAATCACTATTATCCGTACTAGGTTAAAACGATTCTTTACAGTTTTCATTTCAACACAGTTTAATGGAAATTGTGTGTTATTTTATTATACGAATTTCCTTAACCATAAGTGGGTGACACTTTTCTTCGTGTAATTAAAACAAGATTTTGAGGGTAGTTTATAGTAATATTATTTGTGATACAATTATGACGAGTACACGAGATAAAATAATAATTTATAAAATATACTTTTACTAACAAATGAGAAATATACTTAAATATAAATTTGTTTTTAAAACATTGCGAAAAATTTTATTAGTTACGATGGTAAACACATTTGAGGCGACTCTGGACACCCAGGACACGTTACAATCTTTCGTACATTCTTTCTTGCTTCCTCTTTACGAGCCGTATTGTATTCTTCTTCAAACATATCGCGCTGCTTAACACTAAACCTACCAACAATTAAAGTAGGCCTATTTGTATCCAAAGAAATAAAAATGGTAGCTGTTCTAAAAAATACATAACGTAAGGAAAACTAATCGTTATCTATATTCTTTACACAAAATCACGAAAAATTCCTCAAACTGAATCGTTGTAAACATATATAATTTCTATGAGAAATTACAATATTTTATATATTTAACCCTTAGCGGGCGTATTTATTTAAGACGCGGATCTAATCCGAATTTATTTTTGCTGGTGTGGTAATTATGTGTTATTTTCTTTAACACGTTGAACGCCCAGCGTGAATCGATGGTCATTTTGATCGCTTTGGTAGTTTTAGTATTAAACATGATATCACGGATTTGGGCTCCGGGAGAACCTCCATCGATTCACGCTGGGCGTTCAACGTGTTAAAGAAAATAACATATAATTATCACACCAGTGAAAATAAATTCCGATCAGATCCGCGTCTTAAATAAATACGACCGCTAAGGGTTAAATATATAAAATATTGTTTCATTGTCCCGAGAGATTTTTTTTTATTTCTCGTCAAGCAAGGCAATATTGTGAGCAATATGAAGCAACTTTTAAAGAGAGACGAAGATTCCTGAAGAAGGATTTAATAAAAATCTTGCTCGTGTCGTGGTTACAAAGCCTTAATATCTCGAAATGGTTTTATGATCATCAGCATATCTTTATTTCCTCCTTTAAGAATTTCATAACCCGAAGAGTCGATTCTCGGATTCAGAGGATATTTCATTCCGGCAAATCGTTTTTATACAGACTTTCATCTCGTTTCCTTAACTCCGTGTTATTCTGATCAGTCGTTATAAAGTCGAGGAACGGCGACTAAAGTTGAATCGCTGCGAAATAATTTCTCGATTCTTTCAGTTATTGTTCGCCCTCGCCGTTTCGAGGAGTATCTTGAAGGTAGAAAGAAAATAATTCCACGGTA